>PVHX01002522.1:0-166017 GCA_004024805.1 Geosciurus inauris
GTATCACCCTGATTCCAAAACCAGACAGAGACACATCAAAGAAAGAAAACTTCAGACCAATATCCCTGATGAACACAGATGCAAAAATTCTCAATAAAATTCCGGCAAATCGCATACAAAAACATATCAAAAAAATAGTGCACCATGATCAAGTGGGGTTCATTCCAAGGATGCAAGGTTGGTTCAACATACGGAAATCAATTAACATAATACATCACATCAGTAGACTTAAAGATAAGAGTCATATGATTTTATCAATCGATGCAGAGAAGGCATCTGACAAAATACAATACCCTTTTATGCTCAAAACACTAGAAAAACTTGGGGTAGTAGGAACATACCTCAACTTTGTAAAAGCTATCTATGCTAAACCCAAGGCCAACATCATCCTAAATGGAGAAAAATTGGAATTATTCCCTCTGAAAACGGGAATTAGACAGGGATGCCCTCTCTCACCACTGCTCTGGCTAGTCCTTGAAACACTAGCCAGAGCAATTAAACAGAGGAAAGAAATTTAAAGGGATATAAATCAGAAAAGAAGAACTCAAACTATCATTTGCAGACGACATGATTCTATCCTTAGAGGATACAAAAAATTCTACCAGAAAACTTTTAGAATTAATAAATGATTTCAGCAAAGTAGCGGGATATAAAATCAACACCCACAAATCAATTGCATTTCTATGTATCAGTGATAAACCCTCTGAAAGAGAAATTAGGAAAACTATCCCATTCACAATAACCTCAAAAAAATAAAATAAAATACTTGGGAATCCCTTAGTTCTATGCAGATAAAGCTACTGATTTATAATTTAGGTACTGATTACAGATTAAAGCTTTCACTGATTAATTTAGACAGGTGCCAATTACATGTCTACCTTATGGTAGAAGCTGCTGTCATCAAAGCCTGTTTCTTCTGGCAGAATTTCCCTGCCAGCTGAGCTGCTGGGAGGGGAATGAAAACAGCCCCTGGGAAGAATACCACAGGTCACACCTCCAAAACTGATGATGTTTTTTTCTTCTTTTCTGACTTCCCTTTCCCCTATTTCCTTAAGAAGTCAAATGAATGGAAATTCATAGAAGGATAGTTGGCCTTTGCTAATAAGTTACAAAAGAAACTATATTATCCTAGGGAAATCTAACCATTTGAAGTATACTATCTCAAAAAATCAACACGATAGTTGAAAGAAAACACAACTACATTATTCATAAGCACAGCATGTCAATGCACTTATTTTTATAAGCACTTAATATTTATAAATTTGCAGGGTTTTGTTTTGTTTTTTTTGGTACTGGGGATTGAACTCAGGGGTACTCTACCACTGAGCCCCACACCCGGCCCTATTTTGTGTTTTGTTTAGAGACAGGGTCTCACTGAGCTGCTTAGCACCTCGCCATTGCTGAGGCTGGCTTTGAATCTGCCATTCTCCTGTTTCAGCCTACCAAAGTGCTGGGATTATAGCATGCGAATTTGCAAGGTTTTTATTGAAATATTTCCTATTTCAGTTTTAAGTTGCTATTTTATTATAAATGTGATTTTTTTACTTTATGATAAGTCATAAGATCTCAGTTTAGAATGCATGATGAAGATTGATGCTAGACAGAATACAATCTACACCAGATTTCTTTTATTAATTAGGTAATAACTAAGTACATTTTCATGATGATTTTTAAATCTACAATTCCATGTAACATACTGAGATTTGCTTTAGTGATAAACTCATCAATTAAAAAGGCCCAAAATATGGTAACGCTGATTTATCATCACAACTGGGATACACATAAAACATTCATTCCTTTAAAACATTAACTAACCTTGGTATTTCACCTTCTTCCCACCAAAATAAAGTACCAGGAAGGGTATTTCCTGATAACCGATCTTTGCAGAATCCAGTTGCATGTGATGTATCACCTAGGTGTAGAAAGGTAAATTTATCAGTTTTTTAAATGACTTTATGACTTTTGCCAGAAAATGAATCTGGAGACCATCATGCTATGTGAAATAAGTCAATCCCCCAAAATAAAGGCAGAATGTTCTCTCTGGTATGTGAATGCTAACACACAATAAGTGGGGGAGGGAAGAATAGAAGCTCAGTGGATTAGACAAAGGGGAATGAAGGGAAGGGAGAAAGAATGAGAACAGAAAAGACAAAAGAATGAATCGGACATATTCCTGTGTTCATATATGAATACACCATCAGTAAAACTCCACATCATGTATAACCACAAGAATGGGATCTTAATTAGAATAAGTTATACTCTATGTATGTATAATATGTCAAAATAAAATACACTGCTGTGTATATCTAAAAAGAACAAATTAAAATAAATCATTTCTTTTAATTCACATATAATTACCCTTTAAGTAAAATAATATAGTCTATGTGATTAATTCCTAAATTATGTCTTAAAAATTCAACCTAAAAGCAGAAATAAAAATATTTTATTATTAGTTCCAAAGATTTTATTATTAGTTCCAAACTAAGAGCAAAAATATTTGCAAAATATAGACACGAGGGGGAAATGGCTACAATATTTTCATAGTATAATGAAAGTATGATACATTTGAAAAATGTATCATCATACCTCATTTGAAAAATAAAGAATTATGAATTTTTATAGACTTTAAATTCCTAGGATACTCTGGGCCCCAATAAAAATTCTAGTGGAAACTGCACATGAAATTCAAAACATACTTAAATATCAAATCTCTAAACAAAAAGAAAATACACAATGCATTCTAGACATAATGGGCAGTAATAATGAGTGGAACCCTGGGTAAATGGGACTAAAATTTGACCTGGATTTGAAGAGGAGAATACACATGTCTGCTTACAGGTCCCAATTTCAGAAACTGAATCCCAAGGTAATAATGCCTTGGAAAGAGTCTTTAAATTTTTGTATCTTTTTATGTTATCTTTTGCAGGAATTTAAATTTTCAAATAAAAGCAAGCCAGCACTTAGGGAGGCTGAGAAAGGAGAATCACGAGTTCAAAGCCAGCCTCAGCAACTCAGTGAGACCATGTCTCTAAAAAAAACACAAAACAGGGCTGGGGATGTGGCTCAGTGGTTGAGTACCCCTGAGTTCAATCCCCGATACCAAAAAAATAAAATAAATAAAAGAAAGCCAAATGAGTAGCATCAAAACGAATCCTAACATTAAGAAAGAATAAATTCACAATCCTCTCCAGGTAAATTTAAAACTTTGATTTTATTTAGTTAGCTTAATTATAAAATGGTATAATTAGAATGAGATAGGGGATCACCATTTTTCAACAAAACAGATGCCAAAACATGTAACTGATTTTATACAAATTCTGGTTGTAAAAGGCTTTGTTTTGCTATATAGTATGGATAGGGTATTGGTAAGAAATTACTTTGCAATTTGTAAAGTTATTATTTTCTAAGAAATTTATACAAATAAAAATATACACAAATCTACTGATTCAGAGTTATCAATCACATTACAAAAATTCTAATTTCAGGAATAGTGATGAGCTTAGTGGAGAGTGTTTGCCTATGCGTGAAGCCCTGGATTCAATCCCCAGCATCTCCTCCACAAGAAATCTTTTTTACTTACATAATTGTTTCAGCAAATTTCCCTAAGAAATATGAAAACATCTTCATTTAAATATGTTCAGTTAGATGCAGTGGCACATGCCTAAAATTACAGCTAGTCGGGAAGCTGAGGTAAGAAGATTACAAATTTGAGGCCCATCTAGGCAAATTAGGGAGGCTCTATCTCAAAATAAAAAAATAAAAAGAACTGGCAATGTTAGATCAGTGGTAGAGAGAGACCTAGGTTCAATAACCAGTATTGCCAAAAAACCAAAACAAATAAACAAAAGAATCATATATATATATTCACACATATACCCATATATATTCATAGTAAATATTATATATACATATAATTTCTTTCAACTATAGATGTTAAAGAAATATAATATAGAATGATTCTGAAATACTCAAAATATTTATGCCATGTAAGTATTTTATACACTTCAACAAATTATAATAATTAGCACCATTTCCATTTCATCTGAAAATTGAATACTGGTACAAAACTGTACAAATGCATATAATATTTAAATGTCTAAATACTTTCACTTTTGAATGTATTTGTTTCAAAAGTAAAGCTACATTAACATTAACAAATTAAAGCTACATTAACAAGTAATGCATTAATGTAAGTAATGCATTTCTTATAAGATAAAATATTATTATGTAAATATATATTTATTCATCATAAGAGCTTTACTCTTAATTGTGACAAAGTAAAATACAAAAGGTTATTTACCTACTCTTTCCATGACTGTAGTATAACTATTTGCTTTTTTTATTTTTGCAGTATTGGAGATTGAATCAAGGCATACTTTATCATCAAGCTACATTACCAGCCCTTTTTATTTTGTATTTTGAGACATGGTCTTGCTACGTGGCCCAGGCTGGCCCTGAACTTGTGATCCTCCTGCTTCAGTCTCCCAGTGGCTGAGATTATAGGCATGTGCTGATACCAAGATGCAGTATAACCTTTTATCTTACACTAAAGAAAACCATAATATTCATATGATGAATTAAGATGTAAATTTTATCAATTGCAAATTTCCCTTTTAAAAAATTTCTTCCAATTGAATTTCACATAATTCTGCCTTTGAATTTATAAATATGTTCCATGTTTTTTTAAAAATTTCATTTTTAATTACCATTCCAATATTATTGTTTTGTTAAAAAAAAAAGTTTACCTAAATTTGCTAATTCAAATTTCTCTCATACTTTTTCATTTATTGGGGGGGAAACTTCTACTGTATGTACTCTACAAACTTCAATTCCTCGATCTTTAAATTCTCAGCTATACTTGGCACTGATAGCCAACTTGCTCCCCCCTCCACCAATAATCTTTTTATTTTAGAATAATTTTGGATATTGCCTCAATAATAACACAGAATTCTGTATATAGGTTACCTGGTGTCCCTTATTTTAAACACCTTTATTACTATAGTATAATGCAGAAACTGACGTAAGAAGATTGCTATTAATTAAACTATATTTTTTATTTGAATTTCACTAGTTTTTCCAATAATGCACTCTTTCTGAAATAGAATCCAGTCTAAGGCACCATGTCACATTTAGTTGCCATGTCTTCCTACACACTGGTCTATCTCTCAGTTTTTCCTTATGTTTCATGTCTTGATAAACATGAGCATTAATAAAGAAATCCATAGAATGACCTCCAGTCCAAGTCTGTCTGATATTTTTCTCATGATGAGACTGAGGTTATGAATTTCTCAAAAGCATATCAGAGATGAATGCCCCTCCTACCTCATCAGATGAGCGGGTACACAATATCCACATGCACTGGTGACATTAACCTTGATCATGTGATTAAGTAAAGTTCAGTTCTATTAGTTTGAGGAATGAGTTATACATCTATCACCACAGTATTATACAGAACAATTCCTTCACCCTTAAAGTTCCCCTGTACTTCAACACTCCCCTCTCTGCTAATACCTGGCAATGAATAATGTTTTTTGCTTCTATAGTTTTGCCTTTTCTAGAAGGTTTTATGAATGGAATAATGCCATTTGGGTCTGGCTTCTTTTACTTAGTAAAATGCTTTAAGGTTTCATCCATGTTGTGTGAATCCAAAGTTTTTTCCTTTTTCTCACTAAATAGTAACACAGTTTATCCAATTCCTTGTTCACTGGACATCATAGTTGCTTTACATTTTTAACAATTATGAATAAACTTGCTATAAACATTTGCATTCAGATTTGGGTGGAACTAAGTTTTAAATTACTTGGGTAAATAAGAGGATAAGTGTTGGGTCATACTATAAGTTCATATTTTATGTAATGAGAAACTATGAACTATCTTTATAAACTGACTGCTATTTGTATTCTTACCAGCAATGAACAAGATTTGCTATGGTTTCACATGTTGGCTACCATTTGTTATCCTTATATATTTTGAATTGTAGCCATTCAAAAAGGTACATTGTGGTAGATCTTTGTAATTTGAATTTGCATTTCCCTAACAACATATAATTTTTTTTCAGTTGTAGATGGATGCAATATCTTTATTTATTTATTTTTATGTGGTGCTGAGGATCGAACCTAGTGACTCACACATGTGAGGCAAGCACTCTACTACTGAGCCACAGCTCCAGTCCCAACATATAATGTTGAATAGCATCTTTTCATGTGTTTGTCATCCTTACATCATCTTCTTTAGTGAAGTATCCATTTGGGCCTTTTGGCTATTTTTAATTTGGTTGTTTACTTTCTATACTGTTGATTTTTAGGAATCATTTATGCATTTTAGATATATTATTAGATATATAATTGAAAATATTTTATTCTGCTGTGACTTCTGTTTTTATTCTTTTACCAGTTTTTTCACAGAGCAAGAATTTTTAATTTTTTAATCCAACATCAACTTCTTTCTTTCATGGATCTTTTTTTTAAACTTTTTTGGTATTTGTTATTTTATTTCTAAAATCTCATGGTCAAACTAAATGGGGAAGATTTTCCCTTTCTTTTCTTCTAAAAGTCTGACAGTTTACTTTTACATTTCAGTCTGGAAATCATTTTAAGTTAATTTTTTAAAGCTGCATAAAGTATATGTGTGAGTTTTTAAAAATTTTCTGGCACATGGATATCCAATTATCCTCTATTAGTTACTGAAAATACTATTCTTTCTTCATTGAATTACCACTGTACTTTTGACAGAGTTAAGATGACTTTTATGAGCCAATTATGAGCTATTTCAAATATGGGCATATTTCTGGGCTCTAATCTTCTCCACTGGTATATGTAGCTATCTCTTCACCAATTACGATGTTGCCTTGATTACCGTACCTTCTTGTAGTTCTATAATGTCTTGAAATTGAGTGATGTGACACCTTCAATTTTTACTCTTAAAACATCTCTGCACTGCAAAAAAAGATTATTTCCTGGATATAAAATAACACAGCTCTCACAAAGATGCAGAGTGGGGAGACTAAGGGGCTACAATCCCTGTAGGAAGAAAGGCAATGATTAGTCATCTCCTACTCTTCCTACATCCCTTTTCATTCCTTTAGGTTTCTTTCTCTACATAGAAAAAGGGAGCAACTAGGCAGTGAAGTCAACCTCATTCTGCTTTAGAGAATTTCTTTCTTGGGGACCTTACTAACCAAGAGAGAGCTGTTCAATCACACAATCAAGTTTATTCTAAAAATTTTATACTATTCTCAGATAGAAAGAAGATGAGAAAAACTGGCATTTAATAATCTATAACTAAATTTTAGGTTGTTCTATTGAGTAGAATTAGTTATTTTTGTTTACTTTACAGGGCAGTTGCCTGCTGGTTTTAATGATTCAACATCTGTGTAAAAACATGCAATATGTTGGAGAGGCAAAACAAACTACTAGTGAATATAAAATGTACATATATATATATATATAAAATGTACATATATATATATGTTAGAACTTTGCAAATGACATCCTTACTTAATAAGGATTCTGAATTACAGCTTTTCAATCTATATCTAATAATTCTGACATCTGAATTCTCTAAGTCTAGAGTATATATGTTTATATATTTGCTAGGTTTTACTCATGAAGACTAGTTTGTTTTCTCTCTCTCTCTTTCTTTTTGGTACTGGCAACTGAACTCAGGGGTACTCGACCACTAAATCACATCTCCAGCCCTATTTTGTGTTTTATGTAGAGACAGGGTCTCACTGAGTTGCTTAGGGCCTTGCTAAATTGCTGAGGCTGGCTTTGAACTTGCAATTCTCCTGTCTCAGCCTCCCAAAGTGCTGGGATTACAGGCGTGAACCACCACACCCAGCTTGAAGACTAGTTTTCTGATATGACCAGTATATTCTAAACTTTGTGCTGAACATGTTATCCTTGAAATTTTTAAAATTTGAGATCTATAGTTAAAAAAATTTCCTCTAATAAGAATCTACATTTGCTTTTTCAGCTAGACCTGAGAATTTTCCCAGACTAGCACCACCTTAGATCAAGTTCTAGATTTAAAAATATCTTTTTGGTTTTGGGAGTTTCAAATTGGAGTGATAAAATATCTCAAAGGTATTCCACTTCCCAGTGTGTGCTTGATTTAAGGGCATATTATATTGGAAGTCCTATCATATTCTGTGGAAAGTTCAACCTGCCAGGTAGGCCCTGGGTTTTGGTTTCTGACTCTCACATCTGATAAGGTAATTTCAAAGAAGTTTCTAAATTTTCTAGGATTTATAAATGTCCTCAGGGCAACAGTTGTCTCAGCAATATAGTCTCTTTTTTCCTTTATTTTGTATTTTTTAGTTACCCATAACAAACTTATAGAAATATGGAACCTATCTTATTCTAACTAGGATCCCAGTATTGTGGTTGTACATGACGTGGCGATTCACTATGGTGTATTCTTACATGTACATAGGAAAATTATATCAGATTGATTCCTCTGTCTTTCCTATTCCTGTCCCCACTCCCTTCCCTGCATTCCCCTTTGTCTAATCCTTTTAGCCTGCAAATATTCATGTTTGCAAACTCTGACACATTTAAAATTTTTTTCTTTTAGTTTTATGCAGCCCTTTAAATGATGTTTTAGCAGGAAGATTGATCCCCTATAACCTAGCCCTACTATTCAAGGAAACCAAAAATCCTCATTCCTATTTTTCAAATCATACTTTGGGTGTGATAAAAGGGGAAATTAAACTAAAAGAGAATAGGTAGTAAATTAAGAACCAAAAATGATAATCTCTGATTTAGTAAGTCTGGCAGAAAGACAAAACAGAAACAAATGGCAGTGTTAGGGCTGGAAGAAAAATGTTAGTTTTGTTTTACAAGTAGTAGAAGGGAAAGAATCTAATGAGAATAAAGGGACGTCAGACCACTGACTCAGAAATTCTGCTCCTAGGTATATGACCAAGAGAAATGAAAATACATGACTATACAAAAACTTGTAAATGAATGTTCATAAAGGCATTGTTCATAGTAATCAAAAGGTAGAAACAATCCAAGAGGTTTACCAAAATGTAGTATGTCCACATACAGATCACTGGGTCATAAAAAGGAACGAAGTATTAATATATACTACAAAACAGATAAACCTTAAAAATATTATCCTAAACAGAAATATTACAGAATCCACTTACATAAAATGTATACGATAGGCAGAGACAGAAAATAGATTAGTGATTCCTTAAGTGGGTAGGCATCAGAAGCTTGCTAAATGGTAGAGGTTTCTTTTATAGATGACCAAAATGTCTAAATGTATGGTGATAGTCGCACAAATCTGAATATACTGAAAAACTCAAATTATCATGTGAATTTTATCTATAAATCTTTCAGAATTAACCTTTCTTTTGAGATGCTTTCCCTGATAATCTCAAATCTCATTTTGTGTATCTTTAAATTCTAGTTCTACTTAGCATTTATTTTCTAAAAATGTTATTTCATAAATTGTTAATTATGTAACATTAGTTTCAAAATCTTAATTTGAACTTGGAAATTAACCTTACTTTTCCTTCTTGCTTTTCGAAACTTGACGGCAGCCAGATTTATTAAATTCATTCCATAAAGATTGTAGTCAATGAAGAGCTGTAGGAGGTAGGGAATATGTGCTTCATGAGGCTGGTAAAATTTATTCATTATGGCTCCACTTTGCAAAAGTTCACATATCCTAAATTAGAAAAAAAAAAGTTATAAAATTATGTTCTGTAAAATGTTAAGTGAAACAATTATACATATATGGAAGTCTGGGCTACACAGAAACTTGTATGTGAATGTTCATAAGGGCATTGTTCATAGTAGTCAAAAAATGAAAACAACTCAAATGTCTATCAACTGATGAAGATATACACAAAATGTAGTATTATCTATATATCAGATTATAGGTCACGAAAAGGCATGTTCTTTGTACAGAGATAACAAAACATCTTTTAACTACACAAAATTTTCATTTCAATTTTATTGGAAATTTGTATTTTGTTAAAAATTAAAATTTTAAGTCAAGTTTTAAAGTAAATGTGCATGTTTTGAACAAAATGAAATCATGGATGTGAATATTTTGACTTTAACCAATTTAATAATTATTGAAACACTCAAAATGTCAAAAACGGTTTAAAATATATTTTGCAAAGACTACATAAAAATTCTAAAAAGAAACATTACTTCTACTTCCATCACTCAGAAGTGTTACTACTTTAATATTTTTCTTTCCTGGGTTTTTTTCCTTCATGATGAAGAATACAAAAAATAGACAATTATAATAGCATAATAAGTACTACCAGATGAAGTATATTATATGGATGTCTAAGTAAGAGATTAAATGATTAACTAGAGGTTCATCTCCTTCTCTGAAGAGGAAATAGTATTTCATGTAAATAAAACTCAGCTTTAGACATAATGGGGTTTAGATATATTTATGATTCAGGCAGATTTTTAGGTAACTTTGGAAATTAATGACAATGAAGATTAGGATAAGAATAATTTTATTAACACTGCAGAAGCAGCTAATATAGTTTTGATAACTATATATTGGATACTCTGCTAAGCGGCTTAAATGTTTAAACTCAATCCTTACTACAAGCCTGTGGTACTATCACCCTCTCTATAAGAAATGGAAAAAGTTGTCAAAAATCATACAAAATAGAACTGAAGTTCAAATCAAAATTTCTCTGACTTGTAAGCCATCACTCTTATCCATAATGCTATTTCATTTATCCAGTAGATGATTTAATATGTTGATCAGGAGTGCTTGAGGAAAATATGGGCTGTTAATATACATTTGGTAGTCAAATGCATAAAGATTAAGAAAACAAAAATGAAAGTATAGAAGTAGATAAGGCTGCAGAGAGAAGAAAGTAAAGAACAATGAGCCTATAGCAGAACCCTAGGAATAAAAGGAAGAAATAAAAACAAATATTTTAAAAGTAACCAATGAAATGGCAGATATATAAATGATTAGACATGTATGAGGAAACTAAAGAAAGTTCATTGTTACAGAAATCAACATTTGGGAGTGTTTGAAGATCTCATAATTATTACAAGATCAAAAGGTAAGAACAAAAAATTGGATTTAGCAATTTGAAAGAGCAAATTCAGTAGTATGGTTGGGTAAGAGCTATATTAGAATAAAATAAAGAAAAAATGGGAGGTAAAAAACTGGATACTCAAAGTGTAGATATATGCTTCAAGAAGAATAACTGTGAGAAAATGGTCTGTGTATGAGTATAAATGTGTATGTGCAAAATTAACAGTTTTAATATTTACATGGTGTGAGAAAGGGAAATAGAAATAACTGAAAGATGAAAGAGGTCTTTGAAAAGGTCAAAGTATATAGATCTTCAGCATCAAAGGTGGTGATAGGGTTCTCTTTCACTAAACAGGCAGCAAGAGAGAGAGAATATATAAGAATTCAATTTAAGGTTTCTGATATAGAGCTTTATTATAGTGGTTCTTAAACTTTTTTTGGTCCCAGGATCCTTTTCATTCTTAATTAGTAAAAACACCAAAGAGCTTTTGTTTATGTGGTTTATGTATATTGATATTTACCATATTAGAAATTCAAACAAAAAATTTTAAGCAACTTAGTAATTTTAATATAACAATAAACTCATGATGGTACCATAAATAACATTTTATGAAGAATGACTATATTTCCCAAAAATTTGTTGAGAAAAAAATCAATGTTTTATATATTTTCAAATCTTTTTTGATAAGAGACAGATTCTCATCTGTTTTTGCCCAATCTGTTGTAAATTGGTTGAAACCTATAAAGAAAAATCCAGCCTCATACAGATATGTAGTTGAAAAAAGAAATAATAGTTTAATATCCTTTTCAGATAATAGTCAATGTTCTTCAATACTACATGGAGACTCAAGTAGTAGTTTTTTTTTTTTTTTTTTAATATGTTTTTAGTTGTAGTTGGACTTAATACTTTTATTTCATTTATTTTTATGTGGTACTGAGGATCGAACCCAGTGCCTCATATATGCTAGGCAAGCTCTCTACCACTGAGCCACAACCCCAGCCCCTTAAGTAGTAGTTTCATAAAGGTTAGCTACAATGTGAAATCTGAAACCAAGCCAATGAAATTTCATACTCTATATTACATTATAATATAGTGGTCCATCTTGCACTTCAAATATTTTTTTAACCCAGGCATGATCTTCTTATACCACATACTTGTCATTTGGAAAACAGAGTTACATAGATCTTTTAAATGTTCATTAAACAATATTAAAAACCATTTGCTAATATCATCCTCTCTCATCAGAAAAATCTTTTAATCATTGTAAAGCTGTCAAGTTCACAGCAGCAAATAAAGTTTTCCAAAATTCTAACGCTGTTTGAAAGCTCAAATTTTATCACTGGCAACAAATACTCTGAGGTGTTTTCCTTGAAGTGACAGGCTGACTATTCATTTTTGAGAGGATATGTGCCAAATATGCAAATCACTAGAACCATTTATCAGTTGTCCGTTCAGGTAAAAATGGTACTCTATTAAAAAAAAAAAAAAGTGGCTAGTTTAGCTTGCAACAAAAAACAATCAGATAAGTGCTTCTTTTCTTGAGACAATCATAGTGTTTCATGCTGTTGTGTAACTGTTACAAAGATGCACACCTAAGGTACAAGATTCAACAAAATTAACAACTTTTACTGTGTTATCATGAATACTATCATGGCAACTTTTTCTTTTAATTGTGTATGCTTAATGGTATAAAATAAAATGATTACTAGTCTGATGCCATTACTCTGATTCTAGCAAAGGCAAATCACATCTTAATATCACTATGAAAAGAATTGTGACCATACGGATTGTCTAAAAGAATTTGATGAATCCACAGTGCATACTTTCAGAACAAGTGTTGTAGTATGATGGGTTCTATAATCTTTGCAAAGTCAAACCTTAGTAGAGGCTTAACATTTGAATAAATAGATTGGATAATGGTAAGGAGATAATTAACTAGAGAGAAGTATAGGTGAAGCAGGGTAGGGAAAGGTCTAGGTAAAGTTGAAGACCATGAATTTATAGTGACACCAATGTGTGACACTGCCCCCATGGCCTTTATAGTAATCAGAAACTAGGACTTAACACGGAGTGTAGCCAATGAAGTTGAAGTCTAAAAAGGGGTTGAATGGGCAACTTAGGCAAAGAGTAAAAGGGAAAGGAAAAAAAAATGAAATGATCTTCTTATGGGAAATGTAATTCTAAAACTGAATTATAGTGAAAGATGCATTACTCAGTAAATGTATTAGAATTTCTTGAATTGTGTATACTTAAAATGTGTGAACTTTGTGGAATGTAAATTATACTTCAGGAATTTATTTCAAAAAAGACAGAAAATTATAGTAAAAACAAGTCTGAATCTTGAAGTTTGGACAGGTTCTAGAGTGTGATAAAGAAGTCAAGTAGTTTAAGAACGGAAGTAAAGATTGCAAGAAATGAGTAAAAACAATTGGTTCTCCAGACCTGCAAGTTCTGCACCTGGCAGATTCAAGCAATCTAAGGTAGAAAATACTTAGAAAAACTGTTATCTGTACTGACTTTTCATTCTTGTCACATTCCATTAATAATTCAGTGTAATAACTATTTACAGAGCACTTGCATTGTATTAGGTATTACAGATGTTTTAGAGATACAATTTTATATAAAGAACCTGTGGTTTTTGGTGTCTGTAAGGGTTCTAGAACCAATTCCCCACAGTTACCAAGGGACGCTACAGAGGAATGAAGAGGCTAGTCCCCAAATGGCATATGGTTTTCATTCATTCATTTATTTAACAAATAATTACTAACTACTATGTGACAGACAATATTCCAGATATTGGGGATTCAGTAGCAGTACTATGGTAGATAAAATTCTTTACTCTTGAGGATTCTAATATGATACCAACTATATGAAAATTTCACCAAGAAGGTACATGCATTTGAGCACCTATGTGGTACAGAAAAAACCAGAAGGGCATATACCAAATGCTTAAAAGTAATTATCTCTAGGGAAGAGTAGAAATGAGAATGAGGTTCACAAATTGCACTTTGTAACATTTTACTGTACAATACAGCTAACATTTACATACCACTAATAATGTGCCAGGTACTATTCTGATTGGTTTACAGATATCAACACATTTAGTCATCAGAATAATGCATAATAACATCAATCCTATTTAAAGATGAGGAAGTTAAGGCATAAAGAGATTAAATATCTTGCCTAAAGTCACCTAGCTAGTAAGCAGCAGATTCAAGTTTTGAATGCCGGCAATCTAGTTTCACATTCGGAATTCTTTACCACCACACTATGTATTAGTTAAATATTATAATGCAAATGATCAACATATAATGTTACAATAAAAAATAACTAAAAGCCAGGCGCAGTGGTGCAAGCCTGTAATCCCAGCACTTAGGAAGGCTGAGACAGGAGAATCATGAGTTCAAAGCCAGCCTCAGCAACGGCGAGGTGCTAAGCAACTCAGTGAGACCCTGTCTCTACATAAAACACAAAATAGGGCTGGGGATGTGGCTCAGTGGTCGAGTGCTCCAAGTCTAATCTCCAGTACCAAAAAAAAAAAAAAAGAACTAAAAAGGAAAAAAATATTTTCTTTCATTAGAACCCTATCCTTTTCCTTCATAGTATGTATCATGATTTTTGGTTACATGTTTGAGTTACTAATTTACTGTCTCCCCTGTTTTGCTGTAAATTCCCTAAAGGCAGGAATCATTCAAACTTTGCTCATCACTGTTCACCCAAAAGCTTCCATAGTGCATCAAATAATGTGGATACCTAACAAATATTTGTTTTAAAAAAAAGAACAAATAAATCCATTAATAAATAGAGGTTTCGGGTATTGTGAAAAGCTGACTAAATAATGTAAAGCAAACTTATTTGATAATATTTTAGTAAGTATTCGATTGCTACTGTTACAATGAAGAAAAATGGATATTTATACTTTAAGTAAGATTACAGTTTGTAGATGATTTATAAAAGATTTATTCAACATTAATTCATGATTCTTTACTCAAGAACAACTTATGAATGAGAAGGGGAAAATGAGTAAGGTTTATTTTCTTACTAATGAATTTGTGAGAGATGATAAGAATCCATAGTGATTTCTTTTTTTTTTTTTTTTTTTTTTTTACTTCTGGATGTAAGTAAAGGTAAACTGGTACAAAAAAAAAATTATTGTGTTTAAGTGACCATTCTGGAAAATTATTTTGGTACCTTACATAAATAGAAGCTATTTTTCTGGCTGTAAGAAAACTAGTTTTCTTACTAGAAAAGAGTAACAGTTGGGATTAGTACTATAATTCAGTGAATTATTCAACTGATTTAATTCAGAATAAACCTCACATCCTTGGTAGTTGTGCCTATCACAGTACCATAATTCATTTCAGGAAAACATTCAATTTGTGTCTTACCAAAGGTTAGCTTTTGGAACCCAGCACCTACTGGCAGAGAGAATCTTCTGAAAAAACAATACTCAGCATTTCTCCAGGTCTACTTTTACCTTAGCTTATTATCATATACAATGAAAACTCTTGTCATGAACCTGAAAGGATAATAAAATTATACATGTGCCTTTCCTGCTCTCAATAATTTGGGCTCTAGGATAATTAAGATAATAAGCTAGAGGTAGAGACACTAATTAAGAGGGAGGGGAAGAGGAGGAAGAAAAGAAGAACAACAAGAACAACAACCAAAAATAACGAAGAAAGTTCAGTATTTAAAATTTTACTAATAGCTAGTAAGGACTCAACAGGAAGCCTTCATATATCACTCTCTCCTTCACAAATTTCTCCTTTGAAATTAAAGAAGTAGTTTGTCTTTAGTATTAAATATCTGGTCTTGCCAGCAGGGCACTAATATCATATGAGGCAGTTGTCATCTCTCCTTACCTACTTCTACAAACTCTCTAAATCTAAGACAGGAACAAAGCAGATGGGGGCCATAAACCAAGGTCCCCACACCTTTAAAATACTCATCCTATAGTCCTAGCCATGGGTCTCTATATTTACACATATATGTACATTTTAGGGTCTTTTCTTCAATAATGTTACAAACTATATAGGCCTTTATTCTAGCTCTTTCTTTTTGTTTTCAATGACAATAATAATAAATCTTAGTTATTTTATGTTTGGTTTCATTTTATCTTTATACCTTTTCACCATTGCAGGATTGTAAAGATAGATCTTCATAAAGTGTCTTTCCTTCTCATGATAACCATAAAAAGGCCTGAAATATAAGAAAAAGATATTTTAAATTACTTCCATCATTCATAGAAGAAGTAATACAACTTTTTGCCCTAATTAGGCTTAGCCTAATTTAGTCTTATTTCAATATTATTCAAAAAATAAACAACTAAAAAAAAATCCAAGACCTTTCAGTTAAACCTATCAGAAGTTAACATATAAAATATTGAGGATTAAAAAAAAAACATTTTAAAACATCACTTTGAAAAAACTAGAGACAAAAAGGAGAAGCAAAGCATTTTTGTCTTAATCTCAGTTATCATAACTCTATTAAAAAGTTTCTCTTGACCATTCACCCATAACCCCGGGAAACAGCCTTTCCTGAGTGGCTCACCTGCTGAGACCCCCAAGAAGCAACCAGGTAGCCTCAGTGATACTTCTGTGACCCCTAGAAGTAAATAAGCAACCTATTCTCAGAAACTCAGCCCACTGAGGTCCTGAGAAGCAGAGGCTCAGCCTCAACCACCCACCCTAGCCCAAGGACACATCTAGGTAGATCTTTCTGGGTAAGTCATCCCACAGTAGCCCTATAAAATCATCAGTACAACTCTCAGGCACTGACAAGAGTAGCATCTAGGCCCATTTGTAAAGCCTGGGTCCAGTGTAGCCCTTGGACAATGGACAGGCACCCTACTCCACTACTTGGACTACCAAGGTGGTTCTACCTTAATGTGACCCACAGAAACTGAGGGGTGTAACATACTCAGCTGGGAGCACTATCTTCAGGAGTGCCAGCAAACTGGCCCTGCCTAAGGGAGCTGCCTCCCACCTGGCAGTGCAATTCCACAACCTCTGCAGCCTAGGCCACTGACACACTTGCAGACATTGCCAGCACTGATTAGGGCTGAAGAAGCTACGCAGACACTAACATGACCACGTGTAACCAAAGCCAACACGATATCCAACCCAAACCCTAAGTCACATGGCTAGCAAAAAGTCTTACTATAAACTGGTACAGAAACTGACCCATCAGATGCACAAATATTAACATAGGGAAGCATAAAAAAAACAAGGTAACATGATGTTTCCAAAGGAATATAACAACTCTCTAGCAATAAACTCCAAAGAAAAGGAAATGAATGAACTGCTCTACAAAGAATACAAAAGTATGACTTTTAAGGAAACTTAATAAGATGGAAGAGAATACAGACAATTCACTGAAATTGGGAAGACAATTTGTGATATAAAGGAGAAATTCAGCAAAGAGAAAGTGATTGTGAAAAAGAACTAATCAGAAACCTTGGAGTTTAAAAAATCTCAACAAATGAAATAAAAAATAGTAGAATTGAACATGTAGAAGAAAGAATTTCTGATCTTGCAGATAGGACTTTTAAAATAATCCTGTCAGGGCTGGGATTGTGGCGCAGTGGTAGCGTGCTCGCCTAGCATGCGTGAGGCACTGGGTTCGATCCTCAGCACCACATATAAACAAAGATATTCTGTCCACCTACACCTAAAAAAATAAATAAATATTTTAAAAAATAAATAAAGAAAAAATAAAATAATCCTGTCAGAGTTTTTTAAAAATGAATGAGAAAAGCTTTCAAGATTTACGAGACACCATTAAACAAGCAAATTTTCACCTTGTGAGTACTTGGGAAGGAAAAGAAAAGGAAAAAGACACACAAAACCTAGTCAACAAAACAGATGCTTAAAACTTTCCAATTTTTAGGAAAGATAAGGATATCCAGGTCCAGGAAGCACAAAGGATTTGATCAAAAAGGACTCTCTCTTCAAGGAATATTACAGCCAAACCATAAAAACTCAAAAGAAAAGGAGAAAATTCTAAAAACGGTAAGAGAAGTGTCAAGTCACCTAAAAAGAATCCTCATTCGAATAAAAACAGACTTCTTGGCAGAAACCTTATAGGCCAGGAGAGAATGGGAAAATAAAAAATTGTCAACCAAGAATACTACACCCAGCAAAGCTATTTTCAGAAATAAAGGATAAATACTTTAAGACAAGCAAAAACTTAGGGAATTCATCATTACCAGGCACTACAACAAATGTTTCAGGAAGTTCTACACTAAAAGTGAAAGGATAACTACTCTCATGAAACATACAAAAGTACAAAACTCAACAGTAGAGAAGGCACACTTCTCTGTGGAGGAGAGAATCAAAAAAGGAGAATCAAAAGGAGAGAATCAAACCCAATTAATACAGAAATCACTAAACAACAAAGATAGACAAGAGAGGAAGAGAGGAACAAGGCTATATACAAAACCTGGGGGAGGAGAGGATCAACAGAATAACAAGAGTATGAACTTATCAATAATAACCTTGCATGTAGATATGTTACCCTAATTAAAAGATATGGACTGACAGAATGGGTTTTAAAAAAACTAGACCTAATAATATGCTGCATGGAAGAAACTCCCTTAACCAGTAAAGATACAGACTAAAAATTAAAAGATGGAAAAAGATAAAATACAAATGCAAAGCAGATGTATCAGATAAAATAGATTTTAAGTCAAAAAATTAGAAAAGGAAACAAGGAAGGTCATTACATAATGATAATGGAATCCATTTTGCAAGAGGAAATAACATTTGTAAATACATATGTACCCAACACTGGAACACCCAATTATACAAAGCAAGTAAAAGCAGATCCATAAGGAGAGATAAGACTAATAGTTGGAGATTTCTTTTTTTTTTTTTTGGTACCAGGGATTGAACTCAGGGGCACTCAACCACTGAGCCACATCCCCAGCCCTATTTTGTGTTTTATGTAGAGACAGGGTCTCACTGAGTTGCTTAGCTCCTCCCTGTTGCTGAGGCTGGCTTTGAACTTGCGATTCTCCTGTCTCAGCCTCCCTAAGTGCTGGGATTAGAGGCTTGCGCCACCAAGATTTCAATACCTTTCATCAATGTACGTATCAATCAGATCTCCCTTCAAAACAACAACAACAAAGAAACATTTGAGTTGAAGTATATAATAGACTGAATGGACCTAAAACACAATTTGACAATAGAAATTTTATTAAACAGCTGCAGAATACACATTCTTCTCTTCAGCACATCAAACATTCTCCAGGACAGACCATGTGTTAGGCTAAAAAACAAGTCTCAACAAATCTGAAAAAAATCAAAATCATATTATGTATCATCTCTGACCACAAGGGAGTAAAACTAGGAATAAGAAAGAGAAGAACTTTAAAACTGTACAAATACAAAAATTAAACAATGTTCTCTTGAATAATTAATGGACCAATGAAGAAATCAAAAGGAAAATTTAAAAAACTTTCTTAAATCAAATGAAAATGCAACATACAAACAGTTATGGAATACAGCAAAAGCAGTACTAAGAGGGAAGATGACAGCACGAAATGCCTACATTGAATACATATACACTTCAAATAAACAACCTCATTTTGCAACTCAAGGAATTAGAAAAGCAAGAACAAATCAAATCCAAAATTAGTATAAAGAAAGAAATAACAAAGACCACAGCAGAAAAAAATAAAATAAATAATACAAAAGATCAATGAAATGAAGAGATGGTTTGTTAGAGTAACCAAAAGAAAAGATCCAAATAAACAAAATTAGAGATGAAAGGAGACATTACCACTGACAACACAAAAATACAAAGAATCACTGAGGACTATTATGAACAATTATATTCCAACAAATTGGAAAAAAACAAAAAGAAATGGATAAATTATTGGAGATATATAGCCTACCAAAATTGAACCACAAGCACATAAAAATCTGAACAGATTAAGTAACAAGTAGTGAGACTGAAGCAGTAATAAAAAAGTTTTCCAACAAAGAAAAACCCAGGATAGATAGCCAGATAGATGGCTTCACTGCTGAATTTTATCAAACTTTTAAAGAAGAATTAATGCCAATTCTCTCAAACTAGTCCAAAGTATGGAAATGGAGGCAACACTTCCAAATTCATTCTAGGAGATCAGCATTACCTTGACACCAAAGCTAGAGAAGGACACGACAACAACAACAAATTACAGACAAATATCCCTAATGAATACAGATGCAAAAATTCTCAACAAAATACCACCAAATCAGATCCAATGGCATGTCAAAAAGATTATAAACCATAATCAAATGGAATTGATTCCAGGGTTGCAAGGATGGTTCAACATATACAAATTGATAAATAGAATGAAGGATAAAAACCTTATGATCATTTTAACAGATGGAGAAAACATTTGATAAAAATTAGATATAGAAGAAATATACCTCATATATGGGCCATATATAAAAAACCCACAGCCTATATCACACGAAATGGGGAAAGCAGAAACTGTTTTTTCTAACAAGACAAAATGTCTACTTTGACCACTCTTAATGTGATAAAGTGCTAGCCAGAGCAATAAGACAAGAGAAATAAATAAAAAGCATATCAACTATAAAGAAGAAGGTCAAATTATTCCTGTTAGCAGATGACATGATTTTGTACATAAAGAAACCTAGGGCTGGGGATTTGGCTCAGTGGTAGAGTGCTTGCGTGGAAAGCATGAGGCTCTGTTCAATTCCCAGCACCACACAAAACAAAACAAAACACCAAATAAAACAAAAACCAAAATCTAAAGACTGCCAAAAAGAAAAAAGTGTTAAAAATGATATATGAATTCAGTAAGGTTACAAAATATGCTAATAATGAAAATGCTGAAAATAAAATCAAGAAGGCAATCCTACTTTTCCTAGCTATAAAAAACCAAAACCAAAACCAAAATCAAACCAAAAAAAAACTAAGAAATAAATTTAACCAAGGAAATGAATGATCTCTAAATTAAAATTACAAAACACTGATGAAAGAAATAAAGAAGGACACATGCATACTCATACATATGTCCATGGATTGGAAAAACTAATATTGTTAAACTCTCCATACTACCCAATGTGATGTACAGATTCAATGCAATTGTTATCAAAACTCCAAAGATGGGGCTGGGGATATGGCTCAGTGGCAGAGTACTTGCCTAGCATGTGTGAGGCACTGGGTGTGATCCTCAGGACCATATAACAAATAAAAGAAAGGCATTCTGTCTATCTACAACTCAAAAAAAAATTTTTTTTTAAATTCAAAAAACATCCCTCATAGAAATAGAAAATAACTGAGTGTGGAAGCACACACCTGTAATCTCAGCAGTTTGGGAGGCTGAAGCAGGAGGATTGCAAGTTCAAGGCCAGTCTCAGCAATTTAGCAAGGCCCTAAGCAATTCAGCGAGCCCTTGTTGTCTCTAAAAAAATATATAAAAAAGGAGCCGGGTGCGGTGGCACAAGCCTGTAATCCCAGAAATTAGGGAGGCTGAGACAGGATAATCGTGAGTTCAGAGCCAGCCTCAGCAACGACAAGGCACTAAGCAACTCAGTGAGACCCTGTCCCTACATAAAACACAAAAAAGGGCTGGGGATGTGGCTCAGTAGTTGAGTGCCCCTGAGTTCAATCCCCGGTACCAAATACACACACACACACACACACACACACACACAAAAGGACTGGGGTTATGGCTCAGTGGTTAAGCACCCGTGGATTCAATCCTCAATACAAACAACAACAACAAAAACACTTCTAAAATTCATAGGGAACCACAAAAGATCCCAAAGAGTCAAAGAATTCCTAGCAAAAGAACAAAGCTAGAGGCATCATAACACCTGACTTTGAAACATATAAAAAAGCAATAGTAACAAAAACATCATGAGACCGGCATAAAAAATCAATCAATATACCGATGGAAGAAGATAATGAACTCGGAAATTAAGCCATGTATTTTTTTCTTTTTTTTTGGTACCAGGGATTGAACTCAGGGGTATTCAACCACTGAGCCACATCCCCAGCCCTATTTTGTGTTTTATGTAGAGACAGGGTCTCACTGAGTTGCTTAGTGCCTCGCCATTGCTGAGGCTGGCTTTGAACTCGGAATTCTCCTGTCTCAGCCTCCCAAAGTGCTGGGATTTCAAGTGTGTGCCACCGCTCCCAGCTCAGCCAACTGATTTTTGACAAAGGCAGCAAAAACATACAGTGGAGAAAGGAAAGTCTCTTCGATAAATGGTAGTAGGGAAATGGGATATCCATATGCACAGGAAAGAAACTAGATCCCTCTTATCACAAAAAAATTCAACTGAAAATGTATCAAAAACTTACATGTGAGACCTGAAACTATGAAACTAGGAAGAAATATAGGGGAAACACTAAAATTTTTTGTATAACAAACAAAACAATCAACAGAGTAAAGTAACAACCTATACAATAAAAGAAAATACCTGCAAACTATTCATGTGAACATAGAATTCATTTCCAGAATATAAGGAACTCAGCAGTAAAAATAAAAACAACCCAAATAATCTAATTTAAAAGTAAGCAAAATGTCCTGAATAGATATTTATAAAAAAAAGAGGATATACAAATGACAAATATATGAAAAATGCTCTATATCATTAATCTTTATGGAAATGCAAATCAAAATGAAATATTATGTTACTCCTGATAGAATGGCTATTGTCAAGAAGACAAAAAGTAACAAATGCTGGCATGTATACAGATAAAGGGGAAATCCCATACACTATTGCTGGGAATGCAAATTAACATAGCCATTATGGAAAACAGTATAGCAGTTCTTCAAAAAACTAGAAATAAAACTACCAAGTAATTCAGCAACCCCACTACTAGGTATATATCCAAAAGAGCTTATACCAAGGAGACATCTGCCCTTTCATGTTTATTGCAGAACTGTTCACAAAAGCCAAGATATGGGATCAAGAGAGGTATCCATGGATATATAAATAGGTAAAGCAAATGTTATTTATATATATATACACACACACACACACAATAGAATATTATTCAGCCATAAAAATTAATAGAATTCTGTCATTTGAAGCAACATGGATGGAACAACATGGAGGATATTGTGCTAAGTAAAATAAGTCAAATGCAGAAGAGGCAAATATGGTATGTTCTTACTTATAAATGGAGCTAAAAATTTTATCTCAAAGTAGAGAATAGAACACTGGTTATCAGAGCCTGTGAAGACTCAGGCTCTGAATTTTGTAGACATACTTGACTGCTCTCTCACAACCTTCATTCAATGAGACAGCAAATATCAACCCTCAGGACAGATACAGAAACTGACCACTTCACACTACACTCATGCTACTCTACTAGCTCAAGCCACCGTTATTTTTTTTTTTTACCCAGATTTATGAAACAGAATCCTACTACTCTCCCTTCTACCTATGTTCTCCAGCAATCTATGTCTCCTACACAGCTGCTAAAGTAATCCCTCCAAATTTAAGCCAGACCTGGATTGCTCAAAATCATGCAATAGCTCAGAGTAAAATTCAAAGTTCTTAGAATAGCCTCCTACAGTGATTTGGAAACTTTAGTACACATGAGGATTACCAGAAAGGTTTATTAAAACACAGATTCCTGGGGGCCATCACCACAGTTTCTGATTCAGTAGGTCTGGGGTGGGGCCCAACAATGTAGTTTTTCAAATTTCTAAGTGTGTTACTCCAAGTCTTCTGAGAAATAAACAATAAATGTGCAAGATATTTATTAGGGAAAGCACTTGTGAGAGAAAATAAGGAGAGCCAGAAGAGTTAGAACAACCACTAGACCTAGACACTAATCAGGTCCCATGTGAAGAAGAGAGGGATGGAGGAAAGATCTGTGATGTGATTCTAATTAAAGTATATACATGGCTACAGGAGAGTCCTTAAGCTTCTCAGGAACAGACTGCCTTAGTGTCCCTGCCATGTTCAGTCACTAGCTAAGAGTAGCCTATGGAAAGCACTTTCAAGTCATATGGAGTGATTAATAGGATTTTACCATATAGTAAAGAAGCTATGGTTAAATTGCATTCCCTGTATTTGGAAATCTGAGAGCTATGTTCTTATAGCTGTTAAATCAAGTAAAGCTAATGGTGATACTGGAAGCCAAAGTATAAATATCACACTTTGAGAACCACTAGCCTACCTAATCTCCATCTTCTCATATCTTTCTCTATCTCCTTTTATCCAACTCTTCACTCCCTTCATTCCAAGCCATTTGCCTTCTATGCTGTTTCTACTTCCTTATGCTCTTCACATTTTTGTTAAAACATCACTGACCTTGTCAATGAGGTCTTTCCTAATTACCCTATATAAATTTGCCACCAGTCTACTTCCTAGTTCTATACTACTGATCCTTCTTATTCTGCTCTCCATCTTCTCTTCTTCTTTAGCAGTAATCATACAACAAACACATGGTTTTATTTCATGTTATATGTATAGGTTGTTGTTTCCCCACTGCTCAAATGTAAACAGCATAGGGGCAGGTTTTTTTTTTTTTTTTTTTGCTCAACAATATATCGCAAGCTCTATAGTTTTGATTTTTTTTTTCTTTCCTGTTTTCTGTACTGAAGAATGAACCCAGAAGCTATCTACCACTGAGCTACAACCCTAGTCCTTTTTAGTTTTTGAAACAGGTCGCGCTAAGTTGCTGAAGCTGGTTTTGAACTTGTGATCCTTCTGCATCAGCCTCCCAGTCACTGGGACAATAGGTGTGAACCACAGCACCAGCCTATAGTTTAGATCTTGAATGCCCCCCAAAGGCCCATATGTTGAAGGTCCCCAAGGTGGCACTACTGGAGAACCTTTAAGAGGCAGGCCTTGTGAGAGGTCTTTAGGTCATTAGGGGAATGTCTTTAAAGAGGATTATGGAACCACAGTCTTTCCTTTACTTCTTGGCCACGCAGTAACCAGTTTTGCTCTGTCACATCTTTACACAATGATGTACCATCTTGCCACAGGCACAAAGCAATGGGGCCAACCTACTAAGAATTGGAAACTTTGAAACTATGAGCCAAAACAACCCCTTTCTCTTCATAAGTTGATTGTATCAGGTATTTTGTTACAGGGACAGAAAACTGCCTGAAATAGTATATGACACAGAGAAACTACTTAATAAATAAATATGAATGAATTACATGAATTTCTACAGTTCTAGGAAGCAAAGAAATCAAAAAGATTAAAACAAAAACCACTGTTAATCATCATTCATTCCAACAAAAATTTACTTTAAAAAGTTTCAGCAAGAAATTCACCACAGTCCCTTTAGAGGGAAGTAAAAGAAATACAAAGTATATATTTCACTGAATGTTTTCCTTTAATTAGAATAGCAAAAGAAATACAGATAATAGAAATTCAAAAAGGTATTATCATATACTTACATTCCTGATACTAATGACACTTTGAACACATGCTGAGCAGTAGAAGATGGATTGCCTAAAGCCACATTAAGTGCTCTGTCGATACTGAATGCCATCTGAGAAAGATAGCTTTCTGGCTGCTGTCCATAACCATCATATGGCACATAGAGGTAAGGAAAGATGCCATGCAGGTGAAGACATGTCTTCTGACCTAAAACGTAACATATTATAAAGTTCAGACTTGAGAAACATTTTAACAATACAAAATTCAGAATGTAAAGTCATTGAAATGGCAATACAGCTTATCTAACATAGGAGTGAACGAAAACCTATAGTAAAAGTCATCTGTATTAACTATATTTAGCAAGAGAACATTTGGAAGCATTTTATAAAATAGCACTATAGTATGATTTAAATATTGTAGTAGCTTTTGTGAAGATGTATTTGACTATGCTTTTATATATTTTACTGAATCACCCCATAATATGACATAGCTCAGGATTCTGAACCTTACAAAATTCACTGAAAGTTTACTAAATAAATCAATGAATGCTTGTGTTGGCATCAATATTTTCAAATAAGAGATTTTTCTAAGAGAGAACTTTACAAGAAAGAAAAGGGTAAAAGAAGTTTCAGAGCACAGAATTTTGCTATTAGAGATGGGGAGGAGGGCAAAATAAAATTTTGCTATTAGAAAAAAAAAAAAAAGGCAAGCCCAAATCAAAACAAAACCTCCATAAATCAACTATAATAGAATTCTAGATAACTAAATTTTCTACTTGGTAGAGTGGGACAGAGTGACACAATGAGAAAGAAAAAGAGAAAAAGGGAGGGAGGGAAAGAGGGAGGGGGAGAGAAAAAAAAAACAAGTATGCACAGTTTTCAGGAAGCTAATACATCAGTCAAGGTGCAGAAAAGGGTAAATGGCACTACCTTGTCAACACGAAATCTGGCACAGCCAAGATAAAGAAAGAATATGAGTGAGAATCCACAAAATCAATTCTACAGAAACAGTAACGTATCCACAACAAGGTTAAGTAATAACAACAGCAACAAAAAAGCAGATGTACCATTACTCTTCTTGAATCTGGCAGGGCTGTATGAAAGTGGTTCCTGTTTATTCACAGCATTGTCCCTTGGTTCCCCTTGGGTATATGCCATTTGTCTAACTCAAATAGAAAGAATGGCACAATAAAAGACCCATTTTCCTCATGCAGTCACTCACTATTACTGTGCTATTCCTGCCAACACTATCCTCAGGTTTCTTCTCTGCTTCTATCCCTCCTGATTCTGCTCACTGGCCTTTTTCTTTGTATAGGAAAGTAACTGATTATTATTTCCATTGTTTACTTAGAATGATTTACATAAAATAGTTCTATGTTTTGTTGTTATTTTGTGCTTGCACTTTTTTTTTTTGGTACCGGGGATTGAACTCAGGGGCACTCAACCACTGAGCCACATCCCCAGCCCTATTTTGTGTTTTATGCAGAGACAGGGTCTCACTGAGTTGCTTAGCGCCTCACCATTGCTGAGGCTGGCTTTGAGCTCGCGATTCTCCTGTCTCAGCCTCCCTAAGTGCTGGGATTACAGGCTTGCGCCACCGTACCCAGCTGCTTTTGTACTTCTTATAAGGAATTGGCTTTCTTATTTTGGGGGCAGGTATTGAATTCAGGGGTACTCAACCACTGAGCCACATCCCCAGCCCTATTTTATGTATTTTATTTAGACACAAGGTCTCACTGAGTTGTTTAGCAACTTACTTTTTCTGAGGCTAGCTTTGAACTCATGATCCTCCTGCCTCAGCTTCCCGAAACTGCTGGGATTACAGGCTTGTGCTCGGCCTGCTTTCTCATTTTTAAGGTAGTTATAAACAACAAATCTTGAATGCTTATTACATAAGGTATAACAAATCCGGAAAGATTTGTTACTTAATGTTACAATATTTGTAACCTCTAGACAACATTCTGATTTGACATCAACCATCACACTTTTGAAGAAATATAAATTGTGTTGCAACTATACCAAACTCATTTTATATTTTTTAAAAAATTATTAGTTGTAGATGGACACAATACCTTTATTTATTTTTATTTATTTATGTGGTGCTGAAGATCAAACCCAGTGCCCCACACATGCAAGGCAAGCACTCTACCACTGAGCTACAACCCCAGCCCCTAAGTTTACATTTTTTGCAAAAGTAATGCTACTTAATTTCAAATGAAATAATTATTTTCAGTGAAAAGAAAGTACTTTGACTATTCGTATTATTTCCAAAACATTAAAGTTATTATAATTATGGTATTATTTCCAAAATATTAAAGTTTTAATATTTTTCACATAGAGAAAATTCTAATTATAATGATGTCTTTAAAAATACATTTAATCAATTCACTGATGATTTACTTAAATGTTATTTAAACAACTCAGGAATAAAGGTTATAAACATTACCCTCTAGACATAAAACATAACTTGATTAAACTACAGGATGAAGGAGGTGGGGAGACAGAGAAGTACTAAACTCTCTCTTAAGTTCATAAATTCAAGGCCAATGATTTCACAATTACTAGTGTGGTAACATGTTTTATAGGTAATATTGTAAGTTCTTAAGATAGTCAATATATCTTAATGGAATTATGAGTGAGTTTTATAAAAGAATTATAAAAATTGATTTCTAATAAGTTTATGTCAGAATTCTGATAAAGTGTCTTCAAACAAATCATATGTCCATTTTCCACATTTCTTATGAAGTAGAAGCCAGAGAAATAATCTACTTAAAAGCTTTTGAATCACAATTTTGGGATGATGATTTATGAACAAGGAAAACATCATTTATTCAACAGGTACTAGGCTAAATGCTTTACATCTATTTATTCCTAGAACTTAAAAATAACCTAGCAAGTATCACTGAAGTTAACTTAGAATCATTTGGCTTTTAAGGATTTGAAAGCAGATCAACAAAATCTAAAACCAACAGTCTTTCTAACATTGATTGAATGTTAGTTTGATTTTCAAAATGTCAGTGTTTGCTTCCTTAACACTTAATTTCTCAATTCTTATTTATATAATTTCCCCTTTCCTCACCAGACTCTCCCATTTGATGGCAAATTCTTTGGAAGCTGACATTGCGTATGTCTGAATGAATATAATATCCCCTGGACTCAGCACAAAATGCAGTTTATATGTTTAATAAGTATGTATTAAATAAATGAAAGAAAGCTCAGCAAAATGGAATAATTGTTTAGGGAAAAAGGAATGATATTAAAGTTGTGAATATCTAAAGAAACAAATCCATGAAAACAGAGGAATATAATACAATTAATAGAACTATCAGCCTGGTGCAATAGCATATGCCTGTAATTACAGGGACTTGGGAAGCTGAGGTAGAATAGCAAGTTTGCGGATAATGTGGACAATTTAGTCTCAAAAATAAAATAAGAAGGGCTAGGGGTGTAGTTTATGGTGGAATATCCTGGGTTCCATTTCCAGTACTGCAAAGGGAAAAAAAAAAAAAAACTATCAATGGGGTTCCAGGAAGACATGAGTATATGGGTTTGGGAAGAGTACCCAGCTCACTGGACTTTTCTATTCTGAATAACCTAAAGTTCCATTCAAAGCTGTAGTAATTACAACACAGACATACTCTCTGGTTCTTAGCTCATCACCCTTCCTTAAGAACATCCTGAAGAACAATCATAACATGAATTCTTGGCATAACACTAACAGTTTTAATACAGAATAAGTACCACAGAAAAGAAAATGATGAGAAGATAAACTCAAAAAGTTAAATAAAGAGAAATGTATAAAAATGATATGAGAGTCAATTTGTGTGTCTACTGTAATACTGGTAATTTTGTGATAACATTACTTTGTCTTGACAGATAAAGCCTATATCCATTTATTTCCTTCACCAGCTTTATGTCATATAAATGTGTGGTGTCACACAACTGTAAAGTTCCTGAGAGATAAACTAGTCAACTCTAACCCCATCATTTGGGATTAGTTTCAGCTCTAAGAAAATGCCCTAAAATCAGTGGCTTTAGCATTAAAATCGACAGATGCTCTCACAGAAGAACTCTAGAGTTGGTACTAGGGACTGAGCTTTTGTCAACATCTCGTTAACAGTCTGGTTAAGAACTTTGACTTCAGTCTAGTGGCTTTTCCGCTATATTCCAAGGAATTTCACAAATAGAACTCTTTTAAAAATGTTTTTATAAAAGTAATCAAAGGTAAGGCATTTTGAAATCTACTAAATTATTTTAGATTCTTAAACAATTCAAGATAATAGCTATTTCTAGGTAACATGTGGATGTAGGAAAATATTACTATTTTCTCCCTCCCCCAGCAATTTCATTAAGGTATAATTGACAAATTACATGTGTGTATAATACACACATACACATATTTTTACAGTCTAAAACATGACATTTGATCTATTATACATTGTAATAATATTAAATCAGGCTTATTAACATATCTGTCACCTCATACTTAATATTTTTTGATGAGACTATTTAAGATCTAATTTCAGCATTTTAAGTATACATTATGAACTCTAGTCACCATGCAGTAAACAGATCTCCCGAAGTTATTCATCCTATCTTACTGAAACTTTGTATCATTTTAACCAACATCTCCCCATTCTCTTTCACCTATACATGTCCACTCTTATACTCATGTCAAAAAGAATTTAAGCTACATGTCCAGTAGAAATAAAGCTCATGTTTGGAATAAGCCTGTGCACACAGATTTCAAACATTTATTGAGTTTGAGTTTTTCAATTTGACTACTGTTGCCTAATTCAGAAGCTGCAACAAAGTTATTTCAGCACTGCTCCACTAAAACATCACACAGTACAACTGCTGTTTGGTGTTTTTTTTTGGGGGGGGGGGGTGGAGGGGTACTAGGGATTGAACTCAGGGACATTCAACCACTGAGCCATATCCCCAGCCCCATTTTGTATTTTATATAGAGATAGGGTCTCACTGAGATGCTTGGCACCTTGCTTATGCTGAGGCTGACTTCGAACTTGCACTCCTCCTGCCTCAGCCCCCCAAGCTGCCGGGATTACAGGCATGCACCACTGTGCCAAGCATAATGAGGTGAGCGTTTCTACCCAATTTGGATCCAGGGACCTTTCATGTGTTAGGCAAATGTGTTAACCACTGCACTATGGAAATGCTCCTATAACCGCTGTTTTTTAAAGACAGGGCAAAACTTTATGGAGTTGGCTACTTCCAACTATGTGTAAGTAGGTCTTTTTTTTAAAATGAAAGCAGGTGCTTCTTAATAGCAAGTATGTGAGTGCTTTGAATCTCATCTTTCATGGAATGCATAACTGTTCTGAGTCCACTATATTCCAACATTTCTTGTCATTTTTCAACATTGTGTTTTGGATTTTAAGTCCCCAGATATGGTCTCTGAATTAAGTGTCTAAAATCTTGGTTACCTATTTGTAGCAAAATTACTTGTATATTTGTAGATCCATTTTCAGTAAACTGACTAAATATACAATTTCTCTAATTTAGGATTTGTAAACTTTTCCTGTAAAGTAGTAGATATTTTAAGCTTTGTGGACCATACTGTCTGTGATACAACTATGTAACTCTGCTCTTTTAAACTCTGAAAACAGTCATTGATAATACTAAATCAATGTAATTAATTATGTTATAATAAATTTCATTTACAAAAACAGAGAGGAGGAATTTGGCCCACTGATGTTAAGATGTCAATCCCTGCACTAATTGATTAGACTTCTCCATTGGAAAAGTTTGTTGTCATCATCATCTTTTATATATATATGAGCTCATTGGTTAACCACAATGAAATTCATGCTAGCCTAAGAATATTTTAGGAAAAATAAAAAATTTCATAATTTACAAAACCCCACCTAAATCTCAAACCCAATGTACAAAATATTTTAAACAAACTTCTACAGAGCTATAAAACAAAAACTTGGCATATCAATAGGAAAATCTGTGGTTATGGAATTTTTCTCTATTTTCTTCTTCCTGGGATATTTCAAGTTTTATATCACTATTATTATCTCAATCTATTTCCCTCTAGTCTTTCTTTGCTTCTTTCCTTCTAAAGTTTCACTCCATCTTTCTCCATTCTCACATAACCACATAAAGAACTAAATAAAATGCTCACAGTCACAGTTGAAAAGAAAGCAAATGTGAAATTATCTATCCTTGTTGAAAAAGTTGTAAGGTTCTATAGTTTGGATCTAGAGTGTCCCTCAGTGGCCATGTGTTAAAGGATTGGTCCCCACTTTGGCACTTAGAAGCAATGGAACCTTTAAAAGGTGAAACCCAGTGTGAGGTTTTAGGTCTTTGGGGGCACACCCTTGAAAGGGGCTGTGGAACCAGGATTTCTTCTCTTCCTGTTTTTCATGCCCAGGCCATAAGGTGAGTGGTTTGCACAGTCGCGTGCTCCCTGCCATGGTATATTGCTTTATCACAGCCTGAAAAGCAACAAGGTCAACTGACTATAACACTGAAAATGTCAAAATGGTAAGCTAATATAAACTTCTTTTTTATAAGCTATTAATCTCAAGTACTTGCTATAGTAACAGGAAGCTGGGTAACACATAAGGATATATTCTTAGCCTCAGAAATCACATTTAGAATTTATCCTAGGTCAAAAATTGAGAATGAACATGAAGTGATGCTAGGAGAATATTACTAACAATAGTGAAATAAATTGAAGACAATTTCCAAAACTAGGGAGTTAATTATGGTATATTTGTAAAATAGATTTACAGCACTTGTACCAAATTGATTGTTGCCTATATTTGTAGATAGTTTTATTGGGATGCACCACACCCATTTGATGATCTATGGGTGCCTTTGCTACAGGCAGAGTTGAGTAAGTTACAACAGGTTTTGAGACATTATAGCCCTCAAAGTCTAAACTATATACTATCTGTTCTTCTACAGAAAAAGTTTGTTGGCTTCAGCAATAGACGATGTTTATGACCTATGATATGTTGGAAAGTTTTCTTCTTCTTTTATTTGTAAATAATGCTTTTTGATTTCAAATTTACTTTTGCTATTTTATTTTTTCAAATAGAGTATACAAGACTATCTAGAATCACTGGCTTTAAGTTATTAATCCCACATTACTGACAGAAACTATATCCCTCAAACACAACATGTTTCTAACGTCTATTTTATCCATGCATTTGTCTAAGAAACCTTCGTATTTCTAGTACTGAGCATGGTTGTTTCCTTCATTCATAAATGCAACCATAAATTCTCTATTCATTTAGCAATTCACTGAGGTCCAACGTTGGATGATAGATCACAAGTTGCTCGTAAATCTCTGGCCTCATGAACTTTATAGTCTGCTTAGAGATAAAGATGAGTAGACAGGCAATTATAGTATGGTATGACAGGTGTCGAAATAAGTTAAAAAAAATCTCATGACCAGTTTCATAGATAAAACAAATTTGTGAGAATCTTAGGTTTCCCTAAGAAAGGTCATGGGAAATTCAACTCCTTTGTCTCCACTATCTCTTAGAACTGGTCAATATATTTCTTTGAATGAACTAATACACTTTCTAACTAGAAGAGTGATCAATGAAGAAATAGGGGAAAGGCTGATGTGAAAACTATTTTTTTTAAGAAAACAGGGAATATGACTATTGTTTAGACAGAAAACAATAACAACTATACCTTATTCATTCATGTGGTCTCTTTCTCTTTATCTCTTTTCACATCTTCCTTGCTCACTTCTAAATTTAAATAAATATGTAAATACATGTGTGATATGATTCCACTGTATATAAACAAATATATGTAAGCATGTGATAAGTACCATAATAAATTTGTATAGGTGCTGAAAGGACAGAAATGAGGAAACAAGTTCTAGACTTAGTTTTGCAGGATAAGGAATGTATGTGTAGACGTGCTCCCAAGAATCGATGTCTAACGAGGGGCCTTTGGGTTGCCTCAGTTTTCCAGAAGGCCTTGGCCCAATAACACCAGTGTTTATTTTAAAGATGTGACACTCAGTGGATCCCTTAGACAGATTCAAGAATGGGACTGGCTGACAAAGGAATCAATCATGTGATTAGAAGGCTAGAACTTCTAAGCCCATGAACCCACCTCTGGGAGGAAAAACAGACTAAAGATTTAGCTCAACTACCAATGATTTAATCATGACTTGGAAATAAAGTGTCAATAAAAACTTTGTTTTTAAGGCAGGGGAGGGGGTTGGGGGTTGGAAGGATAGTAGAATGAACTGGACATTATTACTCTATGTGCATACATGATTGCATGACCTGTATAACTCTACATCATGTACAACCAGATGAGTGAGAAGTTATACTCCATTTATGTATGATGTGTCAAAATGAATTCTACTGTCATGTATATCTACTTACAACAAATAAAAACAAAAACTCTTAAACACAAAGCTTTGGAGAGTTTCCTAGCTGATAAACATCAATGCAATAAGAAGGTAGCATAACTAGACACCTTTCCAGACCTTGCTACACATATACCCTTTTTCTGGCTATTCATCTGTACCCTTCTTAATAAAATGTAATCAGAAGTATTACATTTCTAAGTTTTGTGATTGCTTCAGTAATTTATAACACGTAAAGAGTAGTAGTTGTGAGAACCCTCAAATTTGTGTTGGCTGGGTAGAAGTGCTAATAACCTAGGGAGTAATCCTATTTTTGGCTAGAATCTAAAGTGAAAGCAGTATTGAGGACTAGATCCCTTTTACCCTGTAAGTTCTCCATCAAGTTTAGGTTATTAGTGACAGAATTAAAATGTAGAACACCCTTAGTTGATGTCAGAGAACTGAGGATTTGTTTTTGGGAAAAAAAAACAATGTGTTTTCAAATTGGGTGCCTCCTTAGAGGGCTTCAACTGTCTATGAGAAAATTTGACAGTTGTTATTTTCTACTTATAAATAATATCTTTCAAATGCTAACAATGAAAATATTTGTAATGTCCTCACATCTTCCTCTTTTTTAGAGAAACGAAGTAAATTAAGGAGGAACTTTCGAGATTGAACAATTAGAACAAACAGCAAAATACACATATTTTTATAATTAAAATGTTAGGAATCTGATGAAATAATGTAGCCCAAGTTCATATTTAATTCCAAATTATTATTACAGAGAGGAATTCGGTAATTCCCTAGACTTTCAATGGCTATGAAACTCAGTTCGGGTATTGCCTAAAAGTTCACGCTGTAATATAACATTGTGTTTTTCTAAAAGGAGTAGTCTTTTAAAACTTAAACAGTTAACATTGTTTTCAAACTTGAGTCTCCAAGAAAACGTGTGCCTTTCTGACTATCATAAAAATAACTAGTGTTTATTAGTCTTAGTTAAAAATAAAACTCTAACTTATAAAACTAATATTTTGTTAGTTTCAGATGTTTAAATACCACATTAAATTTTGTGGTATTTCAATTGAAAGGTAAATAAGCAAGGTTTCAAAGTAAGATTAACATTCTGATATATCTGAATATATATATATATATATATATATATATATATATATATATATAACAGTAAAGCTAAACTATTATACTATTTTAATATTTGTTCTACTAAAGGGCAGAGACAGCATTGGTACCTTCTATCGCAAACCTCCCTATCCTCACCCAAGATCCTATATCTACCATGTATGAATTTAAAGGAAATTTCTTTAGAACTCTATTCAACTGAATAGTTGGTTACTGGACTGATACGGCCAGGCAGTTGCACTAAGCATAGTAATGGGAACGAAATAAAGTAAAATGATAAATCAAAAAAATCTAAAAAGTCCAACATATTGGGTAGAAATGTATTACCCAGCTGGGCTCAGTGGCACACACCTGTAATCCCAGTGGCTTGGGAGGCTGAGATGGAAGGATCACCAGTTCAAAGCTAACCTCAGCAAAAGTGAGGCACCAAGCAACTCAGTGAGACCCTGTCTCTAAATAAAATACAAAATAGGGCTGGGGATGTGGCTCAGTGGTCGAGTGCTCCTGAGTTCAATCTCTGGTACCAAAACACCAAAAAAAAATAAATAAATAAAACCGAAGGGAAGAAGTGATCTAAGGTAAAGTGCTCGGTTCCATTCATCTATTTTCTACCATTACACTAAATCACAAGATCTTGATTATTGTACCATCATAAGTCTTGAAACCAGGTAGGTAAAGTCCTTCTACTTTGCTATTTCTTTTCAAAACAGTTTTTACTATTCTAGGTCCTTTGCCACAAAAATGCCAAAATTGTTTTGTCAAAAGCTACAAAAATACTTCGTAGCATCTTGACTGGAACCACATCAAATCTCTATAGATTAATTTGGGAAAAACTGATATCTTAACAATATTTATACTTCCAATACATAAATCTCTGTTTCTGTAGCACTTCAATTTCTCTCAGCAATGCTATATAGTTTTTCAGTATATACATACATCTTGCATATACATTTGTTAAATGTGTCCTTGAGGCTTCTCCATGCTACTGTAAATAGTATTGTTAAAATTTCATTTTCTAATTGTTGCTAGTGTATAAACATAAAGTTTGAATAATATTGCCTCTAATAGCCTTGCTAAATAAAATCTCATTTTTTAATAACTTTGCCTTTGAAAGCCTTATTAGATATGGTAAGACTTTTAATTTTTGCTTTTAAGATTTTTTAGGGTTTCCCCTATGTAGATACTTATCTTGCCTGCAAAATAAGCAATCTCTATGCTTATTTTTTGTTGTTTTAGGTCAACAAAACTGCTATGTCCAACAGAATGTTGAAGAGAGGTTGTACAGGTAGATCAGCATATCAATTGTATTACTCAATTCAGAGAAACCACCTTTTGATTTCTTTGCTTCATCTCCCATTTCTACACTATTACTTCTGGATCTTTAACTTTGGATTCAATTTGCTCTTCTTTTTCTAATTAAAGTAAAAGCTTAGACAAGTGGTTTTAAAACCTTTTTCCCTCTAATATATAACTTTCCCTTTACTGCTTTTGCTACATCATAAAAATTTTGATATGCTATATTTTCATTATCATTTAGTTCAGCTTATGTCCTAATTCCTCTGTACCCACAGATTATTTAACACTGTTGCTTAATTTCTAAATATCTGAACAGATATCTTTTTGTTTCTGATTTTTAATTTAATTCCATTGGGGTATTACTGTGTATAATTCCAATAGTTTTATATTTACTGAAACTTAGATAACTGTATAGTTTTAGTAAATATTACATATAACCTTGAAAACAATGTGTAAATATGTTAAGTATAGGGTTCTATAAACACGAATTAGAAAAAAAACCAGTTAGATTGAGTGTATCAACCACTTAGTTGATAATAATGTCCAAGTGTTCTACATGTTTTATCAACTACTAAAGAGAAGTATTGAAGTTTCCAACTTATAACACTAACATGTTTCTCCCTTCAGTTCTCCCTTGATATCAGTTTTGTATCATTTTGAAGCTTTTATGTCTTTTTGATAACCTGAACTTGTATAATTTTGAAATGTTCCTCTTTCTTTCTGACGCTTCTTCCCGTGAAGTATATTTTGCTTGATATTTCACTAGTGTTATAATTCTTCCTTGCTTAAGATATATAGTTCCAGTTTTACTTTTAAATTGTTTTCTTATGTTTAATGTGATCCTTACAAATATCATATAGTTATTTCTTTTTATAATTTGATTAATGAGTCCACTTAAATCTAATGTAATTATTGATGTGGTTGGGCTGAAGGTTTTATCTTGCTACTTGGTTCCTATTTTTCCCATTTATTCTTAGCTCATTTTTCTTCCTTACCTGTTTTCCTTTGGCCTGAAAAATTTTTAGATTCACTTTTATCTTTTTATCTTATCAACTATACCTCTTTTAGCCATTACTATAGGAATTACAGTATACTTCTATAATTATGTTCCCCAAAAGTTTACTTTTATATGCTATAAGCTGCTACTGAAATTGTTTTGCTTTAAACAATTATCTTTTAAAGAAATTTAGAAGGAAAGTATTTTCTATTTACCTACATACTAATACTTTATTCCTTTGTGCAGATCTGAGTTTCTACATAGTATCTTTTCCATAGTTCAGGTGTACTTGTAATAAAGTTTCTACTCCTTTCGTCAAAAAAAAAAAAAAAGCTTTATTTTGCCTTTGTTTTTGAAGTATACTTTAGCTGAATATTCTAGGGTTCCCCGCCTCCTTTCAGAAATGGCTAGTTTTATTTCTTATGAGACGTGATCAGTAATTCTTATGATTATTGCTCTGTATGTAGTTTGAGGAATTTTTCTTGGTGGCTTTAAAGATTTTTTTCACTGGCTGTCAATAATTTGATAATGTGCCCTGTATATGTGTGTGTGCATGCGTGTTGCAGACACTCAACAAGACAGATAGGGAGGGAGAAAGAGAGGAAGGGGAGAGAGGGAGGGAGACAGACAGACAGACCCTGGCTGTGCCCTGTGATAGGTAACAGACATGAGTGGTAGGAACATGAGGTTGATGCAGATAATTCTATGGACTGAGCCTACTGTGCCACCTCCCTTTCTTCTTCTAAAAAGCAATTTACCTGAGGCTACTTTGGCCCTGCCTGGCTCAGTCAAAAGGATATGCTGCATTCCTCAGCAAATAGCCTGTTAGGTGCAGGGGAAATGCAGGCCCAAATATTCTTCCCTGTCAATAAGAACACCACAAGTTACTCCGAAGGAGGAACTTTTACGATCTTTATATAGGCCAGATTCCAGGACTCAGGGGAACATAATCCCCAAATATAAATCTGTAAGTACAAGTTCCAATTAGAAATTCCCCAACCATCAAATCTGTAAGTACAAGTTCCAATTAGAACTGGTCAACATGGGCCAAGGTGACCCACACTTGGCTCTGTATCTTTAGAATGTCATTATAATAGTGTCAAACACTGCCCCCTCCCCCCAAGCTATGCAAGTTAAGACCATGCACAGTCACAGTGGGGACTTGAGAGTCTGGTGTAATCCTGCTGTCAGGCAAAAGTCAAAAGGTGAACCTGGGCAGGACTCTGGAAACTTTCCTGGGACCTGCAATAAAACTGGAGGGCGGCACTTTAGAAGGCTGAGACAGGAGGATCGTGAGTTCAAAGCCAGCCTCAGCAATGGTGAGGCACTAAGCAACTCAGTGAGACCCTGTCTCTACATAAAACACAAAATAGGGCTGATGATGTGGCTCAGTGGTCGTGTGTCCCTGAGTTCAATCTCTGGTACAAACAAACAAACAAACAAAAAACTGGAGGGCAGAAGGGGGCACACTGTCTCTTCTCTGAAAGGATTTCCTCTTTCCCTTTCTTCCTTGAAAGTAGCTCTGCCTTTTCCTTTCCCTTCTAATCAACTCCTGCCTGCAAGTATGTGTGACTCAAATGAAATTCTTCAGGCAAGATTGCAAGAACTGGTGATCACAGGCTTCTGTAGTGGCTTCAGCTCCTCAGGCAGATCTCTCTAGGTAATACCTTACTAATAGGTTTTATTCTACTGTTTTCATTTAAACTATTAAGCATATTTATAATACCTGTTTTAAAGTCCTTTTCATTTATTTCATTCCTTTCTCTCTCTTTTTTTTGTGCTGGTGATTCAACCCAGGACTTCATGCATGTTAAGTGTATGCTCTACCACTGAGCTTTGCCCCAAACCCATCTGGGTCTGTTTTTAATGACATATTTTTCTCCAATTATAAATTACATTTTCATACTTCTTTACTTGTGTAATAATTTTTAAATGGATGCTTGAGTATAAATTTTATTATCTTTCTTTGAAGAGCATTGTTTTGTTTCAGCACACAAATAATTAACATGCATATAAACCTAAATGTTCTCAACCTTGTTTTTAAGTTTTGTTTAAGAAACAAGTCCAGAAAAGCCTTTCCTCCAGGAGTATATTAGCCTTATATCTAAATTGTGTTCCTTCTGGGATTTCTATAAATGTGTAGGGTATTCAAGATCTCAATAGACAAATTTTTTTTGTCAGACCTATGCTAATTCTGATGGCAGTTCTTTCCCTAGAAACCTTTACCTAGAGTCACAACCAGTCCATATGCAGCTTAATATTCAGCTAAAGACTGTTCAATTACTCATTTTATGAGGAAATTTGAGAAACCTGTTAGGTGCAGGAGAAATGCAGGCCCAAATACTCCTCCCTGTCAATAAGAACACCACAAATTACTCTGAAGTGTTTTCTTGCAATCTATATAAAATGACCTTAATGGAGTAGGCCAGGAATTCATTCATTCTATCTACTGTGCAGTAGTGAGGATTAACTGAACCCAGAGGAGCTTTACCACTGAACTACACACCTAGCCTTTTTTATTTTGAGATGGAGTCTTGCTAAATTGCACAAGCTAACCTCAAACTGAAGATCCTCCTGAGTAGCTGGAACTGTAGGAGTGTACTAGCATGCATGAGTAGGAATTCCTATTTTATAAAAAGCAGTTATGTCTATTTCCCAAAGCTCTGAAATCACCAAGAATTAATTTTAAATATTCCAAACAAAACAGAAAATAGCAACACCGTTGCCCATGTTCCATTCCCTCCATAAAATATGAGCAAAAGGAGAGTAAGGATGTAAAGCAATGGTAATTTACCTCAAAATCTACCATGTATACAGATCTTCAAAAATTTATTGTCAGATTAGAAATTATTGTTTAAAAATATGGATTCATGACACTGCAGATCAGTGGAGAAAGAATGGATTTTTCCCCTGTATAGTGTTAGGCCAACTGGTAATTAGGCTGAGAAAAAAATGTAATAAAGTTAGATTTTCAATATCACATTGGCTAAGAAAACCAATCCAGATGGATTCAAGTCAAAGTTTAAAAAGAATATAAAATAATATTTTAAAGCATCAGTTTAGAAAAGAATTTTTAAAACAGGCATTAAAAAAACACAAACCACAAAAAAACTATGACTTCATTTGAATTAATGACCATAAATATCAAACTAAATAAAAAGACAAACAGACCAAGTAGAAATGTTTCCAATGCATTTAACCAACAAAAATGTACTATCTAGAATATATAGACTTCCTGAAGACCAACAGAAAAGAAAATGGACAAAGAATATAATGGGGCCGCTTATAACAACAACAAAATTCCTGAGAGATATAGATGAATTAATATTTTTGGAATCACCACTATGATTGATACTTCAAAGATTTCATAATAGAAAAGGAAAAAATCCAACATTAAAAGATCTTTGAATCAAATACAAACATTTTAAAATCTTTAAGATTATTTGTACAGTTAACAGCAACGACATTTCCACCATAATCCATACTCTTCCATAATCCTTACTTCAGCCAATGCTGATTCCAAATCTACCAGGGACTTCTCAAATAATGTCTCCTAAGCATTTACCCTCTAGACTTTGTATTATATAATTTATACTTTCACCAATTCCTCTTGGATAAACTTATAAACTACCAAGAGTACTTTCCTAATTCTAGCATTTCAAAACAACTTTCAGCTTTCCAAGTCCCAAGTCTATGAAATCATGTATTTCTCATCCTCCAAATCTCTCTCTCTTCAAAATATAAGAGTTCTTCAACTCAAATCTTTTAGTTCTTTCTCAGTCCATGATAAACTTAACTATTCTGAATTAAAGATAAGAAGTAATATCAAATGCTATTTTCTCCCCATGATGAAAATCTATGGTAACACCATTCACAGTGACCTCAAGTCAGTACTGTAAGACTGAAGGGCCAGAAGCAGGGGAGCCCTGATATATACCATGTCCACACATATATGTACCCTGCCCCTAAGCATAATTTAGATTCCTGAAGTCTAAGTAAATGGAAAAATTTGATGAACCTTCCTCAGAGGCTATAAACAAATTTATGGAGCTGTTATATTTGGGTAAGTTCCACTGTAAGCTTCCCTTCTAAGAGGTTCCTAGAGCTTTCAGATATTCAAAAACAACACCCATCTCTCACACACACTGACATATAAAGTATACCTATGAAATGGTGAATATCTGAAGATGCTATACTTATTTTAAATGTTCCCGCTATAAATCAAGGGTGAGCTATGATCTGAAATCTCCTAATGTAAGAACAGATTAACCTTAAATCTATCACTTACATTATGACCCACCCAAGAACTTAGTCTATAACACAAATGAGATAGATGAGATCAACTGATTTATCTAATTTTTTACAAGTTATAATTCTTAGCTCATCATTTATGTGAAATAAAATACCAATTATTATTCTGACTGAAAAAAAACTAAAAGTTTAAGATGTGACCTGGTCAGAGCACTGACGAGAATTTTACAACAAAACTTCCTAACTGCAAAAGTCACTAGATCAAGGACAAATGATGGTTTAATTAGTTGTTTGTTTTTGTGGTACTGGGCATTTAACCCAGGCACACTTTATCACTGAGCTACATCCTCAGTCCTTATTTTTTCTTCTTTTGAGACGGGGTCTCACAATGCTGTCCAGGCTGGCCTTAAACTTGGGATCCTTCTGCCTCAGCCTCCCCAGATGTTGGGATTACAGCGTGCACCATCACGGGGCTCCTGGTGGTCCGATTATTAACAGTTTTATGGCAAAGGCAGGTATTTAGAATTTTGTTTCACCTTTAGATTTTCATTCTGAAAATTCCTGTGAACTTCCACTTACACCCAATATAAAACCTTCTGATAAAGCTAAGATAACATGCCTACAGGGCTAGTTGCAGGCTTCCCCAATACCAAGGTTAATGAAATTAGACTTACTTGAAAGAAAAAACATACCAGGGCTATGTAATATCATTTGCTAATTTTTCCTTTTTGCCATTAGAAGTATTTACAATCAGGGTAATGTTTAAGGTATACCTTTCATCCTGCTTCTTACCCACAAGAATAGTAGCCAAAATGAGATTTATGAAAGGCAATAATTACCTAGGAAGTCAAGCAACTGATCATCTTACCATTTTTAAGAATTAACTGAAGACAACAAAATGGCAATGGGAAAATAACATTAGAAGCTATTAGAACATGGCAAGTTGTCTTGTAAGCAAAGGAAGAACTGAAACTGTAGGGCTGGGGCAAAGCATCTATGTGAAGAAAAATTTAAAAGTGTGAATCTGAATGTAGGTGAAATAAAAACAAAAGTATTAAATAAATTTAGAATATATTACTTTAAATATATTAAAGTATAAATATATTAAACTTTAAATATATTAAAGTTACTCTCACAAAGCTTATAAAGAAAATCCCTTTTTAAAATATTTTATGATCTAGTTATTCCAAAGAAATTAATGAGATACACCAATTCACCATATGTTTTTTACTGAATACCTAAGTATGATAAAGGCTTTGGACAAGTAACTTGGATTTAAAAATAAACTTAGTTTCTGGCCTTTAAAGAGCGGGGGGTGGGGTTGGGACACCAAGTTACACGATAATATATAACAGAGATGGAAATGCAATGTTTAGGGTGACCAGAGAAGAGAGAAATTAATTGGAATGTTGCTGCTAGAAAGTCTTCATGGATGCCTAGCATGCATAATGCTGTGGGTTTAATTCCTAGGGGAGTGGGGAGTGAAGAAAGTCTTCATGACAGTGATATCTGTACTAGGCATTAGAGAATGGATAGGAATTTGAAGGGAGTGATGGTGTGTTCCTATAGCCCCAGGTACTTGGAAGACTGAAGAGGATCACTTGAGACCACAAGTTCAAAAGCAGCTCTGGGCAACATGGCAAAATCCTTTATCCAAAAAAAAAGGGGGCGGGGGAATGGACAGCAATTTAAGACACAGATAGCAAAAGGAATGTGGAAAAGGAAAAGCAGGAAAAAAAAAAAAAACCAAAAAATGGAAGAAACAGTTTATGCAAAGGAAAGAAGTTAGAAAATGTATAGAATATTCATGATAGAGAGAGGGGGAAAAAAAGGAAATAAGCCTAGAAAAAAAGACTGGACATAGAATGAGAAAATCCTTGAACACCACATGAAAGGTCGTTAAAACAATTTGTTGTTTTTTGTTTAATTTTGAGACAAGGTCTCACTAAGTTGCTGAGGCTGGCTTCAAACTTGTGATCCTCCTACCTCAGTCTCCCAAGTCCCTGGGATTACAAGCATATGCCACTATGCCGAATGTTTGTTTGTTTGTTTACCATAATAAAATAACCATTTATGCTAGACAAAGCATTTTAGAGAAAACATTTTCATAAATGGCCCCAAATGCCATCATCCACTTATATACTTTAATTGTCAACATTTAATACAAAAATACTTTCAAACTAATACTCAAAAACATTTAGTGACTTAAGAAAGTTCATTTTTAACAGTGGGGATTCACAATTTTGTGCTGTAGAGACATACATGATCTAGGCTTTTGCTATCAGATGGGCTTGTGCAAAAGTTAAGTTTTATTTTAACAACTATGCTAACTTTTAGCTATCAATCCACTAACTCCTATGAGATTTGAAAATCAGAATAAATTTTGAAGATGGTTAAATGCTAAATTTTAAAGCAGATCTAGGCTGCTCAATGGTCAATATAACTATATATAGTGATCATATAGTTTTGCCAGGATTATCAAGAATAAAAGCAGTCTATTATGGTTTACATATGAAGTGTCCTTCAAAAGCTCCTGTGCTAATGAAAGAATATCCAGAAATGAAATGATTATATTATGATAGACTAATTAAGTAGTATCTGTAGGTATGTGGGATGTGGCTGGAAGAGATGGATCACTGGGGGCATGCCCTCGAAGGCTTCATCTTCCCTGTGGCCCCTTTCCCTTTCTCTCTGCCTCCTGGCCACTATGAATGGACCAGTGCTCCTCCACCATGCCCTTCTTCCATAATGTGTTCTGTCTCACCTTGGGCCCAGAGAAATGGAGTCTGCTCATCATGGACTGAACCTCTGAAACTATGAGTCAAAATAAACTTTTCCTCCTCTATATTGTCCTTGTCAGGTATTTTCATCACAGAGACACTATTACTATGTTAATATAAATTAGTTATAAAAACTCCCAACTCACAGGGACTCTTAATTTTTCCTCCTTAGATTTCCCTTCTTCAGTGGGAATCTACTGTGAAGTAGTGGGAGGATCTAGTATTTAAAAGTAAGATTAGTGGCTATGGCATTTTTAAAAGATAGGTACATATTAAATATGAAAATAAATCTACTCTTTTTATAGTAGCTGAGACTTGAAGGATGAATAACTTCATGTAAATTTGTATGAGAATTCTCTACCTTAACTAATGAATGAAAACCATGAAGATAGGAACTACTAACCTAATCAGCACATTTAGACTCAGATGGTATTTCCGGAGCTTCTGTGGTTAATTGTTATATTTGAAAATAAAGTTAATTTTCAGCTATATTTACATCCCAAAACATATTATCTTTGTTTTAACATAGGACAAGTGGGGGAAATGTGTTCCTTGCTAAAATTACAAAAAATACTTCATAGTTTACAAAGACTTATGTGGGTGGTTCCAACAACTTGGCCTTTTAACCTCTTGCCCAAAACCATACCACATGTGTTCTGAATCACCAATAAACCCAGATGCCCTGTGTGAGATACTTCAAATCCAACTTCCAAATGCTTGCTATTAGGAAACTCTTACAGAAAAAGAAGCAATCTCACTAACACTAACCAGAAATTAATTAAGAGACAAAACAATTCTATGCACATAAAGAGAATAAAATCAGGAACTTCAAATCTAATATCAGGATTCTGGGAAAGTAATTTGACCTTTTTTTAACTACTAATTCTGATCAAAGTCTAAGGCCCATTAAAGAAGGTCTTGACACAGAAAAAAAAAAAGTTAAAGTTTTCATAGTAAACAAACAAAAAATCACCCTATGTCAGAGGCTGGCAAACTTTTTTCTTTAATAACAGGACAAAAAGCAAATATTTTAAGCTTTGGTGGCCAGTCTCTGTTACAACTACTCAATTCTTGCTGAAGTATGAAGACAGCCATACATAATGAAGAAGAGGGGCTATGATCCAATAAAACTTTACTATCAAAAACAGGGCTGGGGTTTAGCCCATTAGTAAAGTATTTGGATTTGCTAGCTCCTACAGTATAAGTTCCTTTGTATCCCTAGTGCCTGGTGCATAATATATGCTCTGTAAATGATTATAGATGAATCATATTATTTAATTACTCAAGTTATTGAGTATTGAGACTAAGTTCTTAAGTTAGTATGAGAATAACAGAAATTCCAAGTCCTTATTTCTAAAATTTTTAAAAATTAAAAATATTTATTTTAATTGCATTATTAATCACAAAACACTATGTCAGTATTGACCTTTGCTCATCTAAGACTAATAAGAATTTTCTACTTCCTTGACAATATTCACATAGATAAGTAATCTGACTACTTAACATAAGGACTAAAGTTGAAAAATCATGTTGAGTGAAAGCCACAGTTAATGCCCTGGCAAATCAGAGCCAAATGCAAATGGGAAGAACCCCGTGGAGGAAACTTGTTTGCAAATGAAAATGGAAGAGAAGTTAGATTTTTTTGTACCCAACAGTGAAGATCTATGAGATTTCAGGGTCCTGTAATAATAAATCTATTTTTTATGAGAGCTTTTTGGAAAGAGCTTTTGTTCTTTACAACCAAATAATTCCTGACTAGAAAATGGGAACATGAAACATTTTGGAGATGATGTAACGCCTGTGCTGAATCTTTAAAAAATGAGTAGGCAGGGCTCCTAGTCTAGATGAAGTAATAAGAAATGGATTTTTATGGTTTTTAGACATCGGACATTGCCATGAAGGACAATAATCCCTTAGGGAAAAGAAACAAGGTGAGCCCTTCTCCAACAGCTTTCTGCTTAGAGATTCTAAGGAGCAGAGGGAAAAAGGAAACCAGGTGGACAATGGTAATCTCCCTGAGTTGAGCAAACAAAGTTAGAAGCTCATGCTTGTTAGAATTTGCAAGATAGAAGCCAGGTGCCATGGCCCACGCCTGTAATCCCAGAGGCACAGGAGGCTGAGTCAGGAGGATCATGATTTCAAAGCCAGCCTCAGCAATGGCAAGGCACTTAGCAACTCAGTGAGACACTCTCTCTAAATAAAATATAAAAACAGGTCTGGAAATGTGGCTCAGAGGTTGAGTGCCCCTGAGTTCAATCCCCAGTACCAAAAAAAAAAAAAAAAAAAAAAAAAAATTGCCAGAGTATCAGAGAAAGAATTACACAGAGTATATCTGCAAAAGATTCCAGTGAAGTCTTTACTAAAAATATCAGCACATACTTGTGAAGAATCTACCTAAGAAGAAAAAGAGGCAACTAGAAGTAAAGCTCAGCATTGAGACCAAATCTCCTGCTGAACTTCCTATTTAATCTTACTTTTACTTTCGTCTCCCACAATTATCATGAGAAGTATGTTTTTCATTACTATAGGTTTGGCAATGCCTTGGGGCAGCTTACTCACTCTAGCCTATTCACTGTATAATATGTCACAAAATGCACATGGACAAACTAATCCTTGATTTTAAAAAAAGGCCAAGTAAATAATAACCTTTGTTCTTGATATGTACAGAACTGAAAAGCACCTTATGACAAGGCCGTTAGGATCAGGTATACATCATCTGGCCCATCTCCTCTGAGAAGGCACCCACCAGTCTGGGAACACCTATCAGCCACATACATAAACCACTTCTAAATCAGCAAGATGGACTTTGTGACAAGAATCCTTGGTCTTCTCTTTTAGCTACTTTTCAAACAAACCTTCCTTGCCTCAACACCTTGTCTCTCCTGTTATATGACAAACAGCTGTATTTGCATCCAGTAAAAAAGGAGCAAAGGAAACAATCCAAGGGGCTCACACTCTGTCAGGGATAATTTATTTTATTCAGAAGGAAAATAGCATATACTTCACAAGACTTAAGATAGAATAATCATAAGGTTATTATCTCAGTAGTGGAGCAAAATTAGCCCTAAAGTTTGCTCTGTTCCCACCTAATCAAGCATAAAAGTTCAGTAAGCCTTGAAAGTATTAGACTATTTCCAAATAACAGAGCAGTGTCCCAGAATTTGGCTCAAGAAATTTCTACAAACAAACAAAATCCAGAACACAACAAGGTAAAATTCAGTGTCTGGTATCCAATGAAAGATGGCATGAAAAGAATCAAGAAAATATGACCCATAATAAGAAAAAAAAGGAGCAATAATAAGCTACAAAATGATACAGATGATAGACATAGTAAGCAAAGTTATCAAAAAATATAACAATAAGCGCTATGTTCAAGAAAGTAGATGATACTTAAACATCTTAAGTAGAAAATTAATAATAAAAGGAATATAAATTAAAAATTTCAAAAATGAAAAAATACAATGGGAAGTAAGAACAAATTGGAAATGCCAGAATTAAAGATAAATGAATATAAAGATACAGTAATAGAAACTATACAAAATTAGCACATAAAGAAGTCCCTATAGGGCTGGGATTGTAGCTCAGTGATAGAGTGCTTGCCTCGCATGCGTGAGGCCCTGGGTTCAATCCTCAGCACCACATAAAAAGAAATAAAGAAGATAATTGTGTCCATCAACAACTTAAAAAATATTAAAAAAAAGAAGTCCCTATAGTGGAAGATAAGTGCTATATTTATGAGGGGGGAGGGATGTATGGGCTTAAAGTGGCACATAATAGCAAAAAAGGAAGAAAAGCTGTATATTTAGATAATTTTTTTAAAAAAATTATTAAGAAGACACAAATTGTTGCAATTTTTCTTTCTTTCTTTCTTTTTTTTTTTTTTTTGGTGCTAGGAATTGAATCCAGGGATGTTTTACCTCTAAGCTACCTCCACAGTCCTTTTTAATTATTTATTTTGTGACAAGGTCTTGCTAAGTTGCGGAGGCTAGCCTTTAAACTTGCCATCCTCCCAACTCAGCCTATAGAGTTGCCAGGATTGTAGGTGTGTACCACTGCACCCTGCTGATCGTTGTACTTCAAAAAATGTTAGTTTGTTTGTTTTTAATCTCTCTAATGTCAAGTTTAATAACAGAAAGCAGGGTTCTCATATCTGCTCTTACCCAACTGTTTAGTTATGCTGTTTTGGCTGGGAAAGACAACCAGTCTATGTAATGTAGAAGAGTGTAATCAGATGTTACCTATAATAGTGGAATCAGATATTACCTATAAACTATCCTAGCTTATAAGACAAAGAACTAGAGAAGGTATTTTATTATTAAATTTATCCTATATGGTGATAAGGCAGAAAGGAGACAGGATCACAAAGAGTTCTCTCCAGGCCTACATGAATAATAAGAGATGCTCGACCTAGGCTGGAAGTTAGGCTAGTTCTGTTAAGGAGCCAGATCTCCAGAAGTCACCAAAAAAAGGGGGTGGGGGGTGAGGCAGAGCCAAGTAATAGAATCACAAAAGAGAAAAGGCGAGAGAAGAGTTGAGTCTAGTTCAGAATATCTCAAGTTTTTGTATATGCAATATACTATACGTTGAGCCAATGAACATTCAAACTGGTTTTGTTGGCCATATTTACACAAATTGATTGTTTTCTAACTTATTCTAGACTGGGAAGTCCCTAACAAAAGGCATTCTACTTCATTCATAATCCCCTTAGGTTGGATTCACACAAATCTGTGTTTACTGGTAACTCAGAAAATTACTGAAAGAGAACTTTTAGATACACATCTGATAGACTGGCTTAAATGTGAAGTGTCTGATAAGAGCAATTATACCTGGGCAGATACCAACTATCACCAGGAAGTCAGGAATGAAAATCCTCAGCACAAAATAATTGAGTTGCATTATACTTTGCCCATATTTAAATCAAAATTTTGACCAATTACCAGAAGTTTTATAGGCCACATCAAAGCTAGAAAGGGCCTAACCAAAATAATCCCCATTAATACTTTTAAAAAGAGGTACCTACTAATAACTTAAAAATCTGAATATTTTAAACTTCAACCTGTTGAAAATAGAGTAATACTTCTATAAGAAATCATAGGAGAAAATATTTATGATCTTAGATCGAATCATCAACAACAATAAACTTAACTTCTACAATTAAAAGCTTTTACTCTTCAAAAGATACCACTAGGAAAATGAAAAGACAAGTCACAGACTGGAGAAAATATCTTTAAAATACCTCTTTATCAGGATCAAATCCAGAATATATAAAGAACATTTTCAACTCAATAACAAAATAGGGTTTTTAAAACAATTTCAATGGATACTGCACCAAAGATTGTGAGTGGCAAATGAGCACCTGAAAAGATGTTCATCCTAGCATACATGAAGCCCTGAATTCAGTCCTCAGCAAGCACACATGTGCACCCATATGCACACACAAAAGATGTTCACTATCTTTTGTCCTTAGGAAAATGAAAATCAAAACCAAAATGAGATATCATTACATTTCCATTAGAAATAATACAATTTAAAAGGACTAAATATAGCCAAATGTTGAGGAGGGTGTGGAGAAGGGAGATCTCCCATAAATTGCTGGAGCTAATGTAAAATGTTACAGCTCCTTTGAAAAAAGACTGGTAGATTCTTATGAAGTAAACTTATCCTATGACCCAACAATCTCCCTCTTAAGTGTACGTAAGAGAAATGAAAATATATAACAACATATAGATTTGTACAGAAATATTCATGGCAGCTTTATTTATAATTCTAACTAGAAATACTTAAAATGTCAAGAACCCAGTAAATGGTATATACTGAAAATGGAAAACCATTCAACAATAAAAAGGAATACTTTATGGATACATTCAACAATGTAGAAGAAGCCACAAATAATTATATCCTATATGATTCCATTTATATGAAATGCTAGAAAACACAAAACTATAGCAATTAGTATTATAGCAGATCAGTAGTTGCTAGGAGTCAGTGGTGAGGAGGGAGTTTTGACTGAAAGGTTCAAAAGGGAACTTTTTAGGGTGACAGACCATCTATATATCATGACTGAACATATTTGTTATAACTCATCTAATTGGTGGGTTTTAGTCTTTAAATTATACCTCAATAAAACAGATTAAAGGAAAAGAACAGAGGAATGAACACATTTGCCCTTCATCTTACTTGTCATCCACTAGGATATTATCAGTCCTTGACAGAAAAAGGCAACAAGAAAAGTAGAGATATGAAGATCATAGGCAAGAAAGGCGAGGGAGATTATTGATGGCACATTACTTCTCCTTTTGACAGGAATGACACAGTTACAAGGAGAAATGGTAATATACCATTATTAATATATATTTCACTTTGTGCGGTATTAGTTAGCTGTAATCATGGTCTGAAAATACTACATGAAAAATTCCAAAAATTAACAATTCATTAAGCTTTAAGTTGCACAGCATTCCCAAGTAGCACAGTGAAATCTTACACTGTCCTGCCCTGCCCATTAATCACCTCTTTGTCCAGGCACCCACAATGTTATCTCTAACCCATCCATTTGTCACTTAGTAGCCATCTTAGATGCTGTCAGATTATTGTAGTGCTTGTATTCAGGTAACCCTTATTTTACTTAATTATGGGTCTAATGTGCAAGTGCAGCGATGCTGGTCATTTGGTATGACAATGAGAAACTGTAAAGAACTTCCTTTAAATGAAGAGGTGAAAGTACAGTAAGATATTATCAGAGAGATACTGTCTATATAACTTTTATTACAGTATATTGTTAGAATTGTTTGATTTTATTATTGTTCATCTCTTACTTGTGTCTAATTTATAAATTAAACTTTATGAGAGGCATGTATATGTAAGAAAAAATAGTTTATATAGAGTTCAATACTATTGTGGTTTTGGGCATCCACTATGGGTCTTGGAATATATTCCCTTAATAGCACATAAGCTTTTTTTTTTGTTTTTTGTTTTTTTAAATAGGAACCAGAGTTATCTTTAATTCATGAAGATGTAATGGGCTCATTGAGATTATCTACAAAAAAATACTTAGAATATGAGATGCTTAACATTTTATTGCTCACAAATACCTTTGACTTGGGTAGGAAGTCAATTCTAAGCAAGAAAATAAAAAAAGGCCTTTTAACCTTATAAAATTTGAAATCCCATAATAACATACTGTTTTACAGCTATATACTAGTTAGTGGCAAGTGACCATCACATCAATTACAAATTTTAATTACTGTGTATAGAATCACAAGAATATTTTGTTTTATATGCTGTTTTCTTTTTCATAAATTCTCTTAATCTTACTATTTCCTATAGGCTTATTCCATACATTCAATTTAATCCAAACATTTAAAAAAATCAAGTACTACCATGTCAAAATATAATTTAACAATTAGAAACTATAGAGAATGCAAAATTTATCATTTTAGCCCTTTCTGAGTGTAGAATTTATTCACATTGTTGTATAACCACCATCATTAACCATTTCCAGAACTTTCCATCATAGAAAACTGAGATTATACCAATTAAACAAGAAATCCCCATTACTCCTCCTCCTAGCCTCTGGTAACCACTATCTTATTTTATGTTTGACTACTCTAGGTATCTCACATTAGTAGAACCATATACTTACCATTCCTTCACAAGGTGTTTTCCTAATTTTTATTGCATATCTAGGAACCAAGTACTAAGGACACAAAGACTGGCAGCACACGGCTCTGTCCTCAAGAAACTTAGACCCTAATAGGGAAGCCAGACCAAACAACAACAACAAAACTCTCAAACATGATATCTGCTCTAACAGATGTACAAAGTTTAATAGTGGCGTTAAGACTTGATTAACTGACTGAAAGAAAGTCAGGAGAAGCTTTGCAAAGGAGGTGATATCTCAGGTTAGTCTTGAAGTGTGAAGCATTAACCAAATTGGACAAAGTCATCCCATCCATAGGAATGATATTTATGCCAGGCACAGTGGCACAATCTTGTAATCCCAGCAACTCAAGAGGCTGAGGCAAGATTGTAAATGTAAGGCCAGACTCAGCAACTCAGCAAGACCCTAAGCAACTTAGTAGACTAGCCAAGGTCCCTGCTTTCCTTAAGTTATCAACATACACAAAGCCTTGAGCATTTGAGGCAAAGCAAGCAGTTTGCTGAAGGCCCAAATGCTGGGGGAGGAAGCAGAAGATCAGACTGAAAATATACCCATGTGCCACATCATGAAAAAGCATATCATCCAGAGTCTTACTTTAAACTTCAGAAGGTATAAGAATCATCTGTAGCACTTGTCAGAAGTACACATTCCATGGGCTGGGATTGTGGCTCAGTGGTAGAGCGCTTGCCTCACATGTGTGAGGCACTGGGTTCGATCCTCAGCATCACATAAAAAAATAAAGATATTGTGTCCATCTACAACTAAAAATATATATATATATATAATTTAAAAAAAAAAGAAGTACACATTCCTAGGATAAACCTAAAGGTTTTTATTTTTTATATCTGAGGTGGGCCTAGGAATTTATATTTTTAATGAGAACTCTATTAAGTCTACATCCATGGACTACATTTTGGGAAATAACTAGAACAGAGGAAGCTAATGATGGCCTCATGCAGAAGAATAATGTCAGTAGAATATATGTTTTGGTCCATTTTTTGTCCTAAAGCAATAAATATTTGTATTTTTAAAAGTACAATAAAATTAGGAAGATGCAAATAAAAACTACATTGAGATTTTGTCTCACACTAGTCAAAATCGCAGTCATCAAAAATACAAAAAATAATGCTGGAAGGGATGTGGAGAAAAAAGAACACTTTTACACTGTTAGTGTAAAAGTCTTTTATACTTTTTGTTTTAGCTTTTATACTGTTAGTGTAAAAGTCGGTGGGATTACAAATTAGTACAACCACTATGGAAATCAGTATGGGGGTCTCTCAAAAGACAAGGAATGCAACCACCATATGATTCAGCTATACCACTCCTTGGTATTTATCCTAAAGAATTAAAGTCATCATACTATAGAGATACATGCATATCGATGTTTATAGCAGCACAATTGACAATAGACAAACAATGGAACCAGTCTATGTGTCCATCAACAAATGAATGGATAAAGAAAATGTGGTATACATACACAATGAAACTTTATTCAGCCATAAAGAAAAGCAAAATTATGTCACTTGTAGAAAAATAGATGAAACTTGAGGTCATTATGTTAAGGAAAATAAGCCAAATGCAGACAGTCAAGGACTGTATGTTTTCTCTCATACGTGGAAACTAGAGAGAAAAAAGGAAAAGAAAGGTGGGGCAGCCAGTGATGATCTCTAGAAAATCAAAGGGAGATCAGCAGAATATAGGAAAGGGACCAGGGGAAGAGAGAAGAGAGGAAAAGGGGAAATACTGGGAAATGATATTGGCCAAATTATATTGTTATGTTGTGGGTATGTAAAAACAACATAAATATGTAAAAACAACAAATCCTACTATTGTGTATTTACAATAATGTACCAATAAAAAACGTGGGAAAAAAGCACAAAAAGGAAAAATTACACTGATCTCTACCACCTAGACATAAACACTTCACATTCTGGTATATTTTATTATTTTGTCCACGTTTACATTATATACATTTTTTAAAAAAGGAATCATACTGTATAGACTATTTTGAAGTCTGTTCTTCATTTAGTCACAGAAAAGAACATTTTCCCTTTCTATTCTAAGACTTTTGATGACTGCATAACAGACCACATGTGCCATACAGATGTAATCCACCCCTGATCTTTGAAAATTTCAGTTAATTTCATAGTAAAAATTAGTAACTTTTCACCTATATTCTTGTATTATACCACTGTTGATATGTCAACAGCTGAGTAAAAACTGGGTTTTACAAAGATCACTCTTATGACAATACAAGCTGAATTTGAAGAGGTGAAGTTGGAAGCAAGTTGGGAGGTTAATTAAGACGGTTTCAACAAAAACAATGAGATTTTGGGCTGGGTATAGTTCAGTGATAAGGCACTTGTCTAGAACACAGGAGGCCCTGGGTTTAATTCCCAGCTTTGCAAACAAATAAATGAATAAAATATCAGTTAAAGTAATAACAATGGAAAAGAATAGAGGATAGTTTTGAAAGTCCACAGTCTACCCATACGGAATCGTCATCTGTTTAACATTACATACATCTGGGCGTGGTGATGCACGCCTGTAATCCCAGCATTTTGGGAGGCTGAGACAAGAGAATCACAAGTTCAAAGCCAGCCTCAGCAACAGTGAGGCGCTAAGTAACTCAGTGAGACCCTGTCTCTACCTAAAACACAAAATAGGGCTGGGGATGTGGCTCAGTGGTCGAGTACCCCTGAGTTTAATCCCCGATACCAAAAAAGATTACATACAAAGAGCTGTGTGTAGTGGCACACACCTATAATCCCAGCTACTCAGGAGGCTAAAGCAGGATTACATTTTGGAGGCCAGCGACTTAGTGAGAAGGAGCCTCAAAATAAAAAATAACAAGGAGCTGGGGATGTTTCTCAGTAGTAAAATAACCCTGGATTCAATCTCCAGGAACAAACACAAAAATAATTACATACTAAGAAATAATTCTCCAGACTAGGGATATAGGTCAGTTGGTAGAGTGTTTGCCTCACATGCAAAGGTCCTGGGTTCAATCCCCAGGACTGCCAAAAAAAAGGAAAAAGAAAAAAGAAAAGAAAAAGAAAAAGAAATAATTTATCTATAGTAAGCATTTTCCAAAGGTCCACAATGTAGCAAAGAATAATTAGTGATAAAGTATATTAAGATGAAAGAACACTATACATTTTTCTTTTTAAATTTTTTTAGTTGTAGATGAACACAATATCATTATTTTATTTATTTATTTTTACGTGGTGCTGAGGATCGAACCCAGTGCCCCACGCATGTGAGGCAAGCGCTCTACCACTGAGCCACAATCCCAGCCCCTTTATTTTTCTTGCGTATATATGTTGGGCACATAGCACATAGGATCATTTAGTCATGGCTTTTTTTTTTGAGGTAGTAGGGATCAACTGCAAGGCCTCACACATGCTAGGCAAGCACTCTACCACTGAGCCCAAGAGTCTTCCTTTTTATCAGAGGAAAACTGATTCCCTATTCCCATTCTACAATTGCAAAAGCTGAGCCAGAAAGAGCCATAGTTGTCAACAGAAGCTTAACCCTCTGTTCTTAAGTGCTGGAGATGTAGTGGAATTTTGACATACCAAACAAGGAACTACCCATGATCAGGTTTACTTCAATTTTTAAAAAGAATCTGTATGTACTGGGCTTTCTGCCAAAAAAAGTAAATGTTTCATGCATTTGGCTCCATGTCTTTTTATGTGGCTATTCTCCAAAACCAATCTAGAGAGATCCCCATTTCAAAATCTGCCAACTACTGAAAGTTGGTCAAACAAAACATTTTCCTGTGAAAGAGTATAATGTAAGATGACAAGGAATCCCATTAGATAAAGCTGAAGCTATATAAAAATGCTTATAATGAACAAGTTCCACATCTATTCTACAACTTTAAGCTTCAAATTTTAAATGTCTTCTTTATTAAAACTTTCAGACACTTGAATCAGACATCCAAAGATTCTCTACTTAGTAAAGTGACACAACTTAGTTGATGTAAATTTAAAAAATTAGAAATACATCTTGTTTTCCTATTGAGATAATATTCCTTTTTAACTACTATATGTAAACTGAGTATACCTAATTAGAAAATCTGAAATCTGAAATTTTTTGAGTACCCACATGATACTCTAAAGATTTCGGAGCACTTCAGATTAGTAGTTTGCCTATAATCATCTCCTTAGTTCTTCCTTAGTAAATACACTATAAAGTGAAGACATAGGATTCTCCTGCCTATTGCATCTGTGAAATTCATGGTAAGCTAACTTCACAGTTCTTGATATAATAAACCATGTAAATACTGACCAAAACAAAGTTCGATGATCTATATTAATAACAGATATAAAAGACCTAAGATCAAGGAATATTATCTTCTTAACAAGGGATAAAAATGCCATTTCATCAAGAAGGCATAAAGATCCTAAATATGTGTAAACCTAACAAAAGCATAAAAATGAGATGTAAAAAACCTGACAGAACTGGAAAGAGAAATGGACAAATCTCTAAGTTGGAGATGTCAACACTCATCTCATGGTATTAGAACAAGTAGGCAATATCATATAGAAAAAGTCAATCTCACTACTCAGAGAAAAATACACAAACTTACAATGAGATGTTTTAAACCAATAATTAAAGTCTGACAATTCTAAATGTTGGTAAAGATGTGGAACATCTGAAATTCATACACTGCTAGTGGGGTGTAGCTTGGTACAAACACTTTGGAAAACATTTTGGCATTATTTAATAAAGTAAGTATGTAGTATGTTTATAATTCAAAAATCTTATGAAGAATACATAATCCAGATTTACCCATCAAACATTAAAAACAAAAGTAATTTGTGGGATTGTGGCTCAGTGGTAGTGCTCGCCTCACATGTGTGAGGCACTGGGTTTGATCCTTAGCGCCACATAAGGATAAATACTGTTGTCCATCTTAAGAAAAAAAAAACAACAAGTTTTTAAAACCATGAAATATCCAGGTATGATGGTACACACCTGTAATCCCAGCTACTTGGGAAGCTGAGGTAGAAGGATAACAAGTTGGAGGCTAGGCTGGGCAACTTAGGAAGACTCTGTCTCAAAATTAAAAATAAAAAGAGTGGGGGATATATAGCTCAGTGGTAGAGCACTTGCCTAGCATGTTTGAGGCCCTGGGTTCTATCTTTAGTATTAAAACAAAAAGATAAAAGAAAAAGAAAGAAAAACATGAAATACAGGTATAATACTATTAGGCCTAATTAGACATTGAGATACACATGACCCAAAAAGGACACAACAGACATTGGTTGTACTTCCTATTAAGATATAAAAACATGAAACAACATGCCAACAGGGCAGTGTCATTCAGAAGTCCTTAGGGCAATTCAGGGGCTATTATTCTCTTTGGCCACCTCAAGTTGGCAGGTCAAGTGAAAGAGAATGACAGTACAAGGATTGGTACAGTAGCTACTCTAGCCTGGAAGTACAAAATAGCAATTAGTCTCTCCAGCCCCACAGACACAGTTCCTGAGCCTCAACAACAGACTTGCTCAACTACAAGAACTATCATACTCAGAGAAACTCAAGACATAATCTCTTACCAATATTTACAACTCAACCTACGTTTTTATGTAATTTACTAATTACAAGTCAATTTTACCATAAACAATGAATGGTGGTTGGTTACACAACTGACAATCTACCTTACCAGGTTTTCTTTTTTCACATGCCTAGCCCTTTTTTATATTTTATTTTGAGACAGGGTCTCGCTAAGTTGTTTAGGGCCTGACAAGTTGCTGAGGTTGGCTTTCAACTTAAAATCCTCATGCCTTAGCCTCCTAAGATGCTAGGATTATAGGTGTATAATACTGTGCCCAGTCTTTATCAGGTTTTCAAGTGAATAAAGCAAGAAAGTTAACCTAAGGTCAAAACTGCCCAGAGAGAAAAGCTAATGTTAACCCTCTACTTACAACAAGTAAGGAGGTTCAAAATAGAAAGACACTAAGCTAAATACCTATTGACCTAATTCCTTGAATCTAAGATGTCAATCATTATAAAACATAAATAATTTTTGTACTAAGAAAGAAAAAGCACTGCCAACTAAATATGGTGCACCACTGGTTATAAGAAACAACCCAACTGCTAAGATTTAAAAATAAACTGGGCAAGGTGATGCAACAAAATACAGAAAAACCCTTCTCCCAATTTTCCACTAACATATTTAAGATATACAACCCTATTCTCTATCTTAGAGATGTGGTCTACTCCAATAGAAACTAGTCCCCTTTACTTTCCAAGATATCATAGGTTGAATTCTCTTTTATCTATTCTAAAAACAATACTCAGTATTAACACAATTGATGGAGTATACCTCCTTCCATCCAGAGATATTAAATTAGTTACCATAAACATAAATGAATGAGTTTCCACTGCTGATTAAATCACCTACAGTCCTAGGGACCCTCACAATCTCAAAGTTTTCATGAAATGTTCAGGTTTTTTTGTTTTGTTTTGAAGTATCTCAGGTAATCTAGGAATATGTTAGCCCCTACACACCAGAGAACTGAACTATAGGAACAAAAAGGAAACAAAGTTCAATGAAGCAGAGGAATACTGAATGAATGTTTTAATCTGAGTGCAAAATTACTACCTCTGTATATCAGATAGGGCAATGCTACCAGCCTATAAGTGAAAAACAAAGATGGCCAAGTAGACTTGGCATTTCTTATCTATTGGCAAACACTAGGCCTAGACAGTCTCTTATTCATTGACAGATAACACAGAATGGGACAAATGTTCAACAGCACAGATAAGTCACCTTTTTTTAAATGCCAAGGAAAATAATCTGTAATAATTTGTAGTAAGAAACAGAAGAAATGTAGAAAGTATCTCCTGTGTGTTCTCATAAAGATACAAGAAAAGAAAGTTTCTGTGAAATATCTTTTATAAAAATGATAAATTGAAAAATGCCTGGAAGAAATAAAAATACAGACATATACAGATTTAGGTATAAGTGAAACTCTAAAAATAAATAAATAAATAAATAAAAAGAAAAACAACAACAAAATTAAAATCTACACTGGAGAAGATAAAAAACCGGAATCGATATTGCAGAAAAACTGTATAATGTAGAATACAAAAATAAAAATGTTCACTAAGAAGGCAAAGAGACAAACAAGGTTTTAAAAATGTGATGAAATCCATAAGTAACAGGTATTACTTTTTAAAAAATCACAACAAAAGTAATGGAATCAATAATCAAAGGTATAATAGAAACACTATCATAAAATAAAAAGCAACTGTATCTCTACATCAAAATTCTTTCTTATTCCAGTTAAAATTAAAAGACATCAGAATAATGTTGGGAGAATTGTAAAGGAAAAAGTCTGAGACACAAAAATACCATACTGTGCCATGTTGTCATTAAATATGAAGATGCAAGAAAAAATCATTTTCAGATATTCAAAGGTTCAGAAAAGTACCCCAAATATCTAATTTCCTGAAAAATAGTACATGAAAACATTATTTGAACCAACTCAAAAAATCAAAACTGAAACTCAAGAATGGATATAAGCAGTATGGTGTAAACAGTATGCTCCGTACCTCCACTAATGAAAATGTAGAGTTGAGTCCAAATTATTTTGCTTTGATACATAAGCTAATGTGTTCTTAAAAGAGATCATATACAGTTTAAAACATTCAACATTTAAAAAGTAGTCTTACAGATTAGTGTGGGAAACTGGGAGTGCTGAAAAGAAAAACGAAGATAAACTTCTCGTACAGGTTGAGCAATCCTATTCTGAAAATCCAAAACTGAAATATTCAAAACTCCTAAACTTTTTGAATGCTGACATGACACCCTAAGTAGACAGTTCCATACCTAACCTCATATGATGAGTCATAGTGAAAACACAGCTGTACTTTAGGCTGTATGTTTAAGGTGTTTATGAAACACAAATGAATTGCATCTTTAGACTTTGGTCCCATCTTCGAGATAACGCTACGTATATACAAAAAATCTGAAAAAAACCAACATATGAAATACTTGTGGCCCTAAGCATTTTGGATAAGGGATATTCAACCTGTATTACATAACAGAAAACAACATATTGTCTTATAGGAATTTTATAAATACAATTACATTTCAGTGTATGAACTTTTAAAAAATTATTTCGTAGTTGTGTTTTTTTAAAAAGAAAAACACTCAAGATAGTTTATGCTGCAAAAGCCAAAAACTAAAGGAAAGAAAACAAGGTTATTTTAAAAGTATAAAATTGAAAGAGTATGAATTATAACAAATTTAGAATCTCCCCAACTGAAAAGATCTTCAGATGGGTTTTTAAAAATGAAATGACATAAAAGGATTAAACACAGTGATAGGCAACAGTTTATATCAGATATCATGGAAAGAATCAAACAAAAAGGCAGAAATGATTGTTTCACAGAACAAGAAATATGTTGTAAGAGAAATTAAAGCATCTCTTTAAACTGATTAAAAAGATACCTACAATGCTACTTGAGTGCTATGAACTATGGTTAAAGATCTGTAATGAGATAAATATAAAACTTAAAAGTTAGCATTCTGAAATTTACAGCAATCTAAGAGGACAATTCTATAACTGCTAAATATAATTTTTTTGGTGCGGGGTGTTACTGGGTATTAAACCAAGGAGCACTTTACTACTGAGCTATACCCCTAGTTCTTTTTATTTTTTATTTTAAAACAAGGTCTTGCTAAGTTGCTGATGGTTTCTCTAAGTTGCTGAACTTGTGATCCTCCTGCCTCAGCCTCTGAAGTTGCTGGAATCCTAGGCATGTACCACCACACCCAACTAAATACAAGAATTGTATAAATGGAGCTTGTATTTTTGCTTATTATTTTTTCTTTTTCATTTCCTTTTTCTAGCAATCCATTTTAAAGGACTTTTAAACATCAGGAAAAACTCAATTCTTCAGCACAGTTTGAACACCCTGCTTAAAAGATATACAAATCACGAAAGTTAAAATATACAAAGTTAAAACAATGAGAGAAGCAAGGCAAAAATGCAGAACAAAACAGAAGTGGGAAACACTCATTCCATGATAGACTGATAAAAATAAGTATACAGAGTTTGAAAACAAATTAGGGAATGTCATATTTTCTTTAAGAAGTCTTCTGTTATAAGATGTCCCCAGTTTAATACTAGCTTTTCAGAAGGGAAAATTACTATGCACATTAAATGTAAAATTAGGAGTCAGATTACAACCTCAGGCATGTTTAAAATTGTTTTAAAGGATTAATCAGGGAAATAACAGTATGTTCATAATTCAGTATGAAATGGAAAATTTCAATTGTCAATGAAATATTCATGGAAGTATTCATGATATAACACATCCTAATGAACACCTCAATAACCCTGAAAATGAAAAAACTACGTAAAAGAGCAAAAATTGGCTTTCAGGCTGGGGATATAGCTCAGTTGGTACAGTGCTTGCCTTGCATGCACAAAGTCCTGGATTTAATCCCCAGCACCACAAAACAAACAAATAAATAAGAAACAAACTAACAAAAAACTAGCTTTTAGCCACGTCCCACCAAATCACTTAAAAATCCCTAATAGCTGTTTTTGATGCTGCTAGGTAAAATTACATATGGAAAAAGGGTTTGGTAACTTCAAAAATGTTTAAAACTGCACTGAATTACTCAAAACATGCTAACCTGTCCAGCATTACAGTTTTAATCCCTTTTTATACAGAAATTAAGGGGAAAAGTTAAATATTTCATAATGTCTGATGCTGCATAGGAGGTGATAGGTGCCTCTGCTACCTTCTTCCTAGTGCCACAAAATATAAAAAACGTGGGACATTATTTGAATATTGGGTAGTATTACTGCTGCTCAAAAAAAAATGCTACATGTTCTTTCTTTCTTTTAGGCAATCTAATTAAGCTAATATAGCCACTGTCATATATCCATGTGGTTGATAAGGTAAAGGCTAGTAAACAGATAAGATAAAGCATTATATATAGTAGTGAAACTGCTTAAACCATTAATATATTTGTATGTGTTAAACATATAACAAACACACACACAAACTGAAACAGACAAGACTCAAAGCAACATCATTAATAATTTATTCTAATTGATACAAAGTATTTTACACCTATGTTACACAATTTGATCATCTAGAAATAGCCCTCCAAAGGATCATCTCACTTTTTGGACTACACTGGCAAAGGAGTAATCTCATGATAGAAACAAATCTTGAAGAGGAAAAAAAAATAAAGATAGGATCCTTTTAAAACTTTTCTTTTTAAGTCACAGAGTTTTAAAAGGCAAGCTCTTTAAACAGGATGTGATCAGGCCAGGATCTTTTCCTTCCATTCCCATGTCTAGTACTTAAATACAACTTTATCTAACTGTGATTTTAAAGCTTCATTTAAGATATAAAAAATTTTTTTAAATGAAAAAAAAAAAAAAACCCACTATTTAAATAAAACGTATATACCACAAGAACAAACTGGGAAAAGTATTTACAACTCAACTCACTAGCAGAAACCAACTTTTCTAATATATGAAGAGCTCAACAAGCAAAAACCAAGACTCCCAGCAGGAAAATATGTAAATAAAGCAAATAGTATAATGAAAAAGAAATATAAATGACACTCAGGCATATGGAAAGACAAACTCACTTATAATAAAAGAAATGCAAATTAAAACTACACTGAAATCCATGTTTTTACCTATTAGATTGGCACTGATCAAAACATTTGAGAACATAATCTTGAACACATGGAAAGTCTCATATTTCTGGTGGGAGTACAGATTAAAATAACCTCTGTATTAACAGCTTTTGTCATTTGAAGAATTCTGTATAAAATGTTTTTTAAAATGTAGCATACAAGATATATTCAGGCCAGGGTGGGGTGTTCGTCATTTTCAAAAAATTGCTATAATTATCTACTTTTACAAAATTTTGTTTACATAATGAAGCGGAAGAAACACTCATGATAAACACAATAGTCTTTATCTGCTGCTCACCTTATGATACTCTATTGTATGTACACTTAGTGGGTACTCAGTAAATATCTGCAGACTGAATTGGACCAGGAATGATGTAGGATGATGAGAATGAAATAAAGACAAAGAACATGAATTAACTAATTTATCTGGCTCACCAAATAAACTGTTTACATAAACACTACTAGCTGGTGATACAGCTCAATGGTAGAGTTGTTTGCCTAGTGTGCAAGGGCTTGGGTTCAATCCTTGGCACCACAGGAGTGGGGCAGGTGCTACTCATTTAGGAGGACAATGTCACACTGGCAAAGGCTTCCTGAAAAATGAGTCAGCTGGCAACAGTAGTATAATAGATGGCTGCAGTAATATCCCCCTAATTAGTCACACAGCCTTAGGAAACCCCTCCCATACCAACTCCGGGTTATGCATGTAATTTGGTTTGGCTCATGGAACAATAGAAAAATACATGGGGCTTGCTTCAAGTTGCTACTCCTATAGACCTTAGCATTGCCTACAGGTGAAGGAGCCACAGCTAGCCTGCGGGAGATAGATGGCCCTCTATCACCCCAGCCAATAGCCACCAAATTCCAGATCTATGAGTCAAACTATCCTAGACCAATCATTACCACCCAGCTGCTCTATCAGTTTAATGCAGCCATATAAACAATCCCAGACAGAATCATTAGTAGAATCTCTGAGTCCAGCCCAGAATCATAGGCTAACAAATGACTATTGCTTTATATCACTAAGTTTTGGGAGGTTTGTTTACAGCAAAAACTGATAAAAGTGGAGAGGAGAATAAGACTAGTAAGTAGTCAAAGAAAATATTTGCTTTACCTGTTCCATTTTTTTTTTTTTAAGTTCACAATGAGAACAGTTATCCCCTCAGTATCTGTGAGGGATTAGTTCTAGGACCACCCCCACAAATGTTCAAATTCCTTATATTAACTGGCACATTATTTCCAAACCACCTATACATAGACTCCTGTATATTTTAAATCATTTCTGGGTTACTTATAATACTAATATGATATAAATACTATGAAATAATGCCATACTCTATTGTTTAGGAAATAATGAGAAAAATAAGTCTGTACATGTTCAGCACAGATATAATTTTTTCCCCAAATACTTTTGATCTGAGGTTGCTTTAATCCCTGGGTATAGAACTTGTAGATATGGAAGGCTGACTGTATGTTCATATACCACTGTTTAACTACACTGAACTTATTAAAATATTTTAGATCAAATTAAAGTGCCCCAATCACCTTGTAAATACATAGGCATAAAATAATCCAGTCCAAATAAGAACAGAAATTTGAGAGTACACAGTAATACTCCATTTAAGGGAAAAAATGGTTCAGAAAAGAGTAGTAGGGTATCATCACAAAACAAATGTGAATAATAATATATTTCTGGTCACTGTCACATTTCAACAATGGCTATTACTGCATTGTTTGTCAGAAGATACATACTTCAGATTTTACTTCTCTATTCCTGTTAAGATGGGTAATGATGTAGTACATGTTCTCTCATTTAATTCTCTCATGCTATGAGGTAAATATTATGCTAATAACTTAAGAGAAAGTTAATTAACCTCTCCATGCCTTATTTCCTCAAGTGTAAAATGGGGATATATATAGTACCTACTTCACAGAGCTGTTGTGAACATTTAAGTCACTTAGAAAATGGCACACAGTAAGGACTCAATAAATGGTGTATCACTTCCATTAGTAATAGGACATAAAATTAAGGTATTTAAATAAATAAATGCCATATATTAGCTATTTATTTAGTAGTACTGGGGATTAAACCCAGGGTCACTCAATCACTGAGCTATACTTCTAGCCCTTTTTATTTTCTATTTTGAGACGAGGTCTCACTAAGTTGCCCAGACTGGCCTTGAACTTTTAATCCTTCTGTCTCAGTCTCCCCAGTCACTGGTTATTATAGGCATGTGCCGCCACACCCAGCTTATATGGTTTCTATTTTAAAAACCCTAAGCATAAACCAAGGTCTGATACATCAGATCTTTGAAAATCTTTCTGACTTCATGAAAAAACATTAAAAGATAATGTCATTAAAAAGTAAAACAAAATCTGGGAATATATATAGAAAAAATATGGTGAAAACAGTTGAAGCTCTAGGCAATCATGAATCATTTGACCTATACCCCACAATCCTAAATAGTTTTTAAAAATAACAGCTTCAATTTTGTGTGCATTATAAATTTACAAAGATAAAAACAAGAGAACAGTTAAGTCCCTAGTGACATGTCACCTTTACTGTGGCATCTGGCACACACACTTTCAACATGTTCTACCATCATTTTCAAATAAGGCGCTATTGATGAATTTGGAAAATAAGTTTCTTTTTAAAAGAAACATTAACTAAACTACAAAAATGGGAAACAACGGTTATTCCTTGATTAATGGTTTAACACTGTTCTTTTTCAAGGTAAGTCAGACCTGGACACTTCTCTGCCTATATATATACATCAATAGTTTTAAAAAGCTGAACCTGAATGAGGTACTTACAAAAAAGTCAATTTCTGAACCAGTGTTTTAAACAGGTAATTGCTTAGACTATAGATATGAGTTACTGTCCAACTATAAAAAATCCTTACCCCACAATGTACAGGAGTTTTAGTTTGTACTAATGTGAGGAATAAATACACACTACAAAAATTTCACTTTTCATTTAAATTGAACTCAAACATTTTAAAGAACACTTAGTACATATGAGGTAATGTAGCGGACTCTGGAGAGAAGGATAAAAAAGTAACATTTAAGTTACTATATATGCCAGATATTTGCTGATTACCTTTTTCAATTATAACAATCCAGTGAAAAAGAAATCATTAAAACTCATTTTACAGAGGAGGAAATTAGGGCATATAGAAGTAAAATAACTTTCCCAGGTTACTCAGCAATAGAAGGCAGCGAGATGGAGGCTTATTAGGACTACAGACAAACAATACTCAGGATAATAAATCCTTTAATAGCAATGTGGGAGGGAGATAGAATTTAGAAAAAACCATTCAGATAATAATCTTTTGGGAGTAGAAAAGGATACACAGAGGCTTTAAATAGAGTTCGATATCTAAGTTTTCACTTTATGGATGAGTAGGATTTACCAACTTCAATGCCAAGGATCACCCCACCCCCCTCACCCCCAATATATTAACCAAAATAAATTACTTACTTGAAATTGAGAAAAACAATTTTGAGAGAAATCTTCCTCAGATATATTATTCCATAGTTTTAAAACAAATAATATGATGACAGTTTAATTTTTAGGTTGCTTTTATGTGGCTTGTCTTGGTTTTTATTCTGAAATGAAATTTAGATTAGTCATTTTCTTGTTCTGAGAAACTAGGAGTATGCCAACATGTTTTAACTTCACATTCTTTCACACATCAACATGTATTCTTACAGTCTTTCACTTCACAACTCAAACAAAACCTAATATATAAATTATTTTGCAGTGTAAATATAATATGCAAAATAAAATATTTCTTGCTATAGTTCCTTGGTAAATGTAATAAATGGAAGAAAAATAGAAAACGTTTGTGAACTGTTATATATTTGACAAAGCATTTTTGAGGTATACGCTTTCTTTTGAGTTGTTTATATAGTAAATGCTCTCTGAACCCAAAGAAAATTAAATTACTGCCCCCAAGGAAACTGACCTCAAATTCTTAATATTTCCCAAAATTATCTTTAATGATAAGAATTGGCATATGTATGTATTTATATATTTATGTATATATTATTTTTCCATTGACAATTACTATCATTGTTCTCAGAATTTATTTTGCTAGGCATATATTCAATTTCTGCTGCAGAAAACAGTCCAGTTTGGTAATACTAATTAATCAACAAAATGTGTTTTATTTTAAAAATGAAATATTTAAAAATTTATAGAGAACTAGAAGAAACACAGAAAATCATCTGGAAAACTTCTAAAAAATGAGGGTGGGGGGTGGGGAAGTACCCAGAAGCACCCAAAAGTTAAAGAGACTGTCATTAAAGAGAGTCTTAGTTTTGCTGAAATTTTTTTTGTTCTCAAAAATAAATCCACATCATGTTTAGACAGTGGATTTCTTTTTGACTGTCTAAGACACCTATTCTTGTCTTACCTATATTTACCTGGAAACTACAAGTTAACTTAGTTTTATCCCAAGTTCACTGTATCTTATGTCTCATTACTTCCTCTCTTATTTAGTATCAGTATGCTGTTAAAATGTCAGCTAGGTACAAAAATGACATACCCCTAGCATATTCCATATCTCAATCCGTTTTTAAGTATTTCTTTGAAATATCTAGAGCCAATGGCAACATCCTCTGAAATCTCTGAAATCTACTATACTTGAACCCAACCTTTTTAAGGTTAATCCTGAATCATTTTTCACTTACATCAGCTTTAATTGAATAAATTCTAATCCAATCAAAAAATGAGATGAAAGACTTAATTAGAGCAAAAAAACTTGAAAGGTCAGTATATTCGTAAAAAAAATAAAAAAACACTGCATACGGTTTTAGTATGGATTTTTGTTTATATCTATCCTCAATTCCTTGTCTCATCTTTTATTATCTTTTTCTTTAAATATATAGCTTCAATCATCACAAAATGAGTCTTACTATAATCTATTTTATAAGGACATTTTAATGACTATTAGACACAGAGGTCTATGAAGATTTCTAAACTATGTATGTGCAGTTCTTTTAAATAACTTCTCCAAGGTTCTTTAGTTTTGTCTTTTTTTTTTGTACCAGTGACTGAACCCAGGGATTCTTAACCACTGAGCCATATCCTCAAGCCCTTTTTATCTTTATTTTGAGACAAGGTCCTGCTAAGTTGCTTAGGGCCTCACTAAGTTGCTAAGGCTGTCTTTGAACTTGCAATCCTCCTGCCTCAACCTCCTGAGCCTCTGGGATTACAGGTGTGCTCCACTGTACTGGGCTTATTTTTGTCTTTTAATTATTACCAATGCCTTCCTCCAACATTTCCTTAGGTTTGAAGTGGGGGCTGTCAATGTGAGGCAGTGAGAGCTAAGAGTCAAGTCAAGGTACACAGTTTTCAAATCCAGACCCATACCAACCAACTACTGGACATTGGAAAAATTCTTGAGCCTGCCTATGTAGAATTTATTTATATATTTTGACTATATATATATATATATACACACACACACATATACACATATATATTTTTTGGTAGAGGATTTGACTAGAATGGTATTTCTTATCCTTTTTACATTGTAACTAACATTTGTTCAGCACCTTGGACAAGATGGCATTTGGAAGCATCTACATGGTGCCTTGTAAAAAAAAATTATATTTTCTTCATATAATTAAAGAAGAAAAGTTTAAATTTGAAGTGTTAAGGTAGATATTTTTATCTATATAATGCTGAAATTCACAATATGAATGAATGAAAGAAATGTAACTTTAAACTATTTCTTTTTTTTCCCCACTACTGGGGGGATTAAACCCAGGGTCATTCTACCACTGAGCTACATCTCCAGGCCTTAAAAAATTTTTTTTTCTAAAATTTGAAACAGGGTCTCACTAAACTGACAAGGCCTTGAACTTGAACTTGCAATCCTCCTGCCTCAACCTCCCTAGTCACTAGGATTACAAGTGTGAGCTACCAAGCCCAGCTTAAATCCAAATGTTTTTGCATTAAGAACAATATTTCAAAACAGTGATGGTTTATTTTTGCAGAACACATATACACTATTTAACTTATTATTATATATTTATTATCATATTATTATTTAACTTGCACCAAGTTAAAATGGCACATAAATGCATATAACGAGCAGGATCCAACAGACATAAATACAGACAGGCAGGCCTAGAGCTGAGCCTACCCCAAGGGCAATCTCTTTCCTTCCTTATCCTCATCATCCTCGGGCTGCATCATGAGTTGGAACAGCGTGCTGCTCAGGCACCCTGGACTACAAACTCCAGTAACCCCTCCACTATCTTATTTCCTCAAGAGGCAACTGCAACCTCTGGCTGGCTGCTGAGGTAGGTTCTAATTAGAAAATCACCTCCTTCAGGGGCTGGGATTGTAGCTCAGCGGTAGAGCGCTTGCCTCGCATGCGTGAGGCCCTGGGTTCGATCCTCAGCACCACATACAAAGCAATAAAATAAAGACATTGTGTCCATCTATTTAAAAAAAAAAAAAAAAAAAAAGAAAATCACCTCCTTCAATGAACTTAAAACATCAAAAAGAGCAGTAACCACTGGTTGTCATTCATCATACTGTTAACAGAAACCCCAAAAATGCCTTTCTTCAGAAACCAATCCACTAAGACCACCCTCCAGTGAGCCATGTAATGGCATCTGAAAACTGTGAATTGGAAAACTCTAACAAAATCTAAAATTAAACACAGCATTGCAGTAATCATTAGCAATTGTTTAAAACAACTATTATGGCCTTTTATTTTTATGGTTCTTTCTTACCAATCCCTATTAGCACAATATGATTTAAAAATACACATTTTATATGCACATGGTAAAAAAAAAAAAAAATTACCACAACACTGTTTTGTATACTATACTAAAAAAAGTCTACTTTCGTCCTCTAGGTAAACCAGTTCTACACACTGAAGGCAATCACTGTATCCAAATTTTCATCCTTCCAGAGATAACTGTATGTGTGTGTGTGTGTCTCTCTCTGTGTATACATATACATATATATCATTTTGTTTTCTCTATATAAATCACACAAATGGCAACATACTGAATAGAACATAATGAAATCTTTTATCTTGCTTTTTTTTCCTTGGGTCTTAGACATGGTATCATAGCAGTACACAGTACTGTCTCACTGTTTTTAAGAGCTGCCTAATATTTCAGTGAATAAACATATGGTAATTTATGTAATCATTCTACTGAATTTTTTGTTTCCAATCTTTTACAATGAGAAATAATGTTGTCACAAATATTTACTATCTATATGACACACATAGAAAATCTAGAGGTTAAAATCCTAGAATGGAATTTTTAATTTAAAAATAAATGTACACTTTTAATTTTGAAAACAGCTTTCAAATTGCTTTCCATAGAACAGGAACACTATATTTCCTTCCAGCAACGTAAGAGGATGCACATTCCCCCTTCCTTTCACCCTCCCCAAGTTATATTACATAATCAATCTTTGCTAGTTTACAGGTGATAAATAGTATGTTGTTAGCTTTACTTCATATCTTCATTATAAATCAGTGTGTACATCTTTTCATATGAATTCTCTTTGCTCATTTTTTCTATTGGATTATTGGCTAGGAGCTGTTCATATATTAGGAGAAAATTAGTCCTTTGTGAAAAGTGTACAAGTTTTACTAATCTTGTATCTTTTAACTTTATGGTTTTTCCCTATACAGAATTTTATTTTTATATCATAAAATTAAACAATCTAGCTTCAGTATTTCCATACTCTGAAAGGCATTCATCATTCCTGGACTGCATAAAAAATAATTGTCCTATATTTTTAATTGTTTCACATTTAAATCTTTGACTCCTATGGAAGCCAACTTTTTAATTTTTCAAAATAGTAGCTGGTTATTCAAAAAACATTTACTAAATAGTTCTTCTTTTCCCTGATTATAGGTAAAAGTGGTATCCATTTCATACATTGGTGGTATCCATTTCATATATTAAGTTCTCATACATATGAGTTATTAAAAACATTTTAAAATTAAAATCATTTTATATATATAATTAGATAAAACAAATCAGAAATGACTAGCTTGCTCTAATAAGAATCATTTTGTCATTTCTAAACTGAATTTATACAATCAAGATCAAAACTAGCATCATGCAACCATGAACTTTGGTATGAACTTTGGTTGATATTTATTTTGGAGACCATAATGAACCTCATGCCTTTTTTTTTTTTTTACTATATTTCTGAACCTTATCTAGAAAATTGGTTTTTTTCCTTAACTTGTATGTGCAGTTTTTTACAATTCATAAAATTAGTATAATTTCTCTGTAGAAAATCTGAAAATACAAAATATACCTTCTAGAGAATCAACCTTTATACTTTGATGAATTTTTTTTTGCATATTTAGTGACTGTTTTGTAAACTGATTTTTTTCACATAAAATACTGACAGAAGATGCATAATATTCTACTACAATAATATGCCCAATTTATGCAACCATTTCCCAACTGTTGAATATGTGGGGTTGCTCTCTATGACTAACATCCACTGATTAATTCTTACAGAAAATGCTCAAGTTTTGAGCCCTGTGGTATTAACTTGCAATGGTGAGCAAAAAGAAACAAACTACCAGCATTTCTGGAGATTACAATCTACTGAGAAAAGCCAGATGTTAATTTTCAACATGCAAAAAATTACAACCATAGCAAGTGCTATTAAGGAGAGTCCATGGAACTCTGAGAGTCTACAATAGGGAAGGCCTCCCTGAGGAAAGACAAATTAGAGTTTAGGTGAAGGAAAGGGAAAACATTCTAGGCAGAGGGAATAGCAGGTACAAAGCCCTCACTGCAGGAGGGAGCATGGCAAGAATAAGGGACTGAAATATGCCAATGTGGCTGGAACACAAAGAGCAAGGCAAGAAGAATATGGCTCAAGCCATGACTGGACAGAAAGGTAGGGACCAGACTATGCAAGACCTAGTCAGACAGCTAGATGCCACCACGAAGTTTTGTCTATATCCTAAATATAATAAAAAGCTACTGGAGCATAAAGTAATAGGGTGATATCAGATTTGCGTTTTGAAAAGATCTGATTACAATGTAGAAATCAGATTAGAAGGGGACAGAGTGAATTGGGAATAAACCAAGATTAGGAGGCTACTGTAGTAAACCTTTTCAAAAATGCTAGTAACTTAGACTAGGGTGGAACTGGATAAAGAAAAGAAGTAGATCATTTAAGACAATCAGATTACCAAAAGATTTATTTTCATACATTAAAAGCCCTAAATCTAGGAATTGGGGGCCAAACAGGTAAATTTCAAGGGTTTTGATAAACACTGCCAAACTGCCCTGCAGACAGTAGTTTCTTTTTTTGTGAATTACTTTGCATCTGTTCCTCTATTAAAATTTTAAAATTCTTTAAAAAGATTCAATCCATACTTCTTTCATGAAGCCTTCTCTGACACCCCTTTTCAACTATCAGGTAGTCATTGAACATGTCTTCCTTTGAGTCTTCACTATATCTTATACACATTGCTACTATATAGTCAAATCATTTTATGTTCAACCTATGTTTACATGTCCATCATCTATGAGTTTCTGGAGGGTAAAGTTATTTTTAATAAATGCTCCCAAAAAATAACTTGACATACATAGTAGGTTCTCCTTAAGTGTTCACTAAATCAACCGAATAACATATTACCTAGTTCTACTCTGCCCACAGATTTAAGAAGGTTCCTGTTTAAGTCTCTAATTTACAGATTGTGATTTTAATCAAATATAATACAAAACGCTAATAAAATTTGCCACTCAGGACTTGTGATCACATATCACTAAAACTCTGCAGTATTCCTAGAAATCTCTAATAATTATAACCAAATTAATATGCTGTATTTGTAAAATATTTAAATAATCTAGAAAATAAAAAGGTATGAACAAACAAGACTTTGGAAGAATTTTTGTAATCTGAATTGTTGGTAAATGCACTGTTTTCAAAATTGTACTCATATCAAATTTATTTAACAATCTACCAATTTACCAAAGAAACTGAGATCATTCTGGTAGTTTATTATAGTTAACTTTATAAAATAAAATAATATATTATTTAAATAAGCACATACATACACCTATATAGCATTTCAGAATTACAAATCTCTTTTGTTAAAAATTTGACTTCATGTTTGAAAGTTGGCATTTATAACAACTTACCACAATATTCACTAAAGTGGAGGAAGAGTTAGAGTAACCAATTCCTTATAGTAATCTTATAGACAAGCAGCTCCCTCTATAGACTGGACTACTGGTTTAATTATTTGCTTTGTGAACATCTCACACTCTCTATTTACTCCTAGTCTGCATCTCAGCAGGGAAGCCCCTTAAAAGGATAATTCTGTTTAACCTGGTGCTGAGAAAATTGAGAACTATTGAAACTTGGCGTGAAGTGAGTTACATCAAGCAACTAAGCAAGAACTGAGATGTGGAAACTGGACAAGTCTCAAGTCCACCTGAGTCCTCTTAATGAAGCCTCAGGATTTTATGTGAAGCAAATTCCCTGAGCAGTCATACCCACATTCAGATCTAAATGAAAAAACATTTTCCTACACTTTATTTATAACCTTGCTTCTCTCCATTAAAACAAGTTACTAAAAATGTCTTTATAAAAGGAAAAAAACTAACTATTTTTTCCAAAAATGATACTGCTCAAGACACAATTATATCAAAACAACATTCAAGACATTTTAAAAATGAGTTCAAGAAAAGCAGAGGCTTTTTAAAAAAACTTACAATTCTACCACTCACATGAATAAAATTTAAGTGACTCAAGAATCAATTCTCAGCAAGAGATTAAATCAGTCATTCAGGACTTATCATTCACAATGAATGTGCCACTTTTTAAAATACCTTTTCAAATTTCACCAACTCAATGATATGAGAGATTTTCAACTCAAGATACTTAATTTATTTTTACATTACTCAAAATATGTCCCCAAAACACAGGACAATCAGAAATCAAATGGACTGTTTTCTAAAGCAGAAAAATAAAAATACTTTTCATGTAATAATAGAAAACTGTATTAGCAAAAATGTATTAATCCAATCAGTTCAGAATTTATAATTTTGAAACAGTCATTTCATTTGAGAGAAAATTTCTTCTGTTGCTGTTGTTCAGGATCTCCTTTGTTAAGCAAACTCAATTTAAAAACATCTTTTCTCCATACCAAGGTAAAGAATTAAGGACTTCCAAAAGTAACTCCTATGTATGAAAAGACATACTTATGGCACTTTATGAAACAAAGGTTTATCATGTATTACAAATTTTCATTAACTTATTTTACTTGTTAATAAAGATATACAGTTTTATTTTTCAAATAATAAATCTGTCTTCATAAAAATTCTAGCATTCAAATGTTTACTAAACCAGCTGGACTTATTTTACTGGATAGCCTGAACTAGTTTTCTTTAGAGACTTCAAAAACAGAAAATTCTGCAGTTTTTATTTATATTTAACTAATATTAATCACACTTGCTAAAACTGCAAGTGGGATTTTTAAAAACTATAAATGCATGCCAAGGACTTCAAATTTTTTCTCTTATTTAAGAAACAAATATTTTTGTTTGAACCTATGAACTATGTAGCAAATTCAATTGAATAATCTCTAATAACTTGAAGTTTTGGTTTCTCTGTATTTTGTGTCTTTCAGCACATGGACAAAAAAGTTTTACTTTTTTATTCATTTATATTATACTTTCAAGGTATTAATGAAAAAATATTTGGACTTTTTTTTTTAAGGAAGGGGCTGGTAATCTATTTTAAGATAGATTATTATTATTATAAACATTCCCAGAAATGCTTATTTCTTTCCCAGAAATAAGCATTTCTTATAGAAGTTTTTTAATATGCAGAAATACTACAGCATTTTTTTTTATTTTTAAGGAATATTCTCTCACATAATAGAATTACTGTTAGCTTATAGTGAGATTTATTTCCATAAAGAAACCTTTCCTATAAAAGTTTGAAAATCATTTAGGGATACATATTCAATGACTTATGTGGAGGAGAAAAAACTGTGTAGAAAAGTAACCCAAACTATACAAAGAGTAATTCACAGAAATGCCACAATATATTATCATGTTGCTTTGTGATTTGAAATCTGGCTGAACAAAGCTATATCAACTTCACTGTCTTATCCCTCCTCTGCATCTGAAGTGAGAACAAACAGTATATTACACTGAAATTCCAATCAAACAAAGACAGCACCACTATATTAAAAGGGTGGAAAATCTATCCTTCAAAACACTTTATTGCCTCTATTTTCCAGCCTTCAAAGTTTCAAGGGTTATATTTTCTACATATATTAACAGCATTCAAATTCCCCATCTTTCAAGGTCCATAAATCTCTTCACTATTTAACAAGGAACATTTTACAGAAATATCATGATATTGGCATTTTTAACAAAGAGAATTCACACTAAAAGATACTTGCTTAAAATAAGGGCTTGTGTTTGGGGAAGTGCTATTATCTTGGCAGTCCACAGAAACTGACTGTAGTAATAAGATGAATGATGATTAGGGCAAGAAGCATCAAGTGGGAAATGCTAGCTAAAATCCCATAGGACAACACAGAGCTAGAGGTAAGAGCATCCTTTTCCAGTAAGCAGTTTCATTATTTCACGTCAGTAGTTCAAACCATGCTTAAAAAAAAAAAAAAGCAAAAACAAATTTAAGATGCTTTGTAAATTTGGCCTTTATCCTATTTATATTATTCTAAACCCAGGAGCTTTTGAGAACGTAGCTTTTGCCACTGCTGTCTTCCCATCCCAAACCTTCTTCAAAATGTATTTTTTTCTAATGCCTAAATTTAAAATGCAATCCTACAACCCAGCCTAGGGGCATTTTAAAATGTCTGCGCTGCTGAGTTCGGCTGTGGATCCTCATAAATTCATCCCATTAGGTGTGATGCTTCACGTTGGGCAACATAAACACGCGTTTTCTACTTCCATTGATACATATTTCCTGAAAGCGTTGCACCTTAGGATGCTGCCATGTCCCCAGACACTGAGGAATTAAACTCTAAGCAGTCACGACCTGCACTCACAGCAGAGCCACATGGTCACTTCAATGAGAAAGATTATCTGGCCCCTGGCGCCACTCTCTACAGCCCAAAGCATCTCCGGAAGGGGCAGAGGAGAGCTAGGGTGAGAAGAGGCGAAGGGGAGCGACTGACAACAGAGCTGGCACTTCCCCCTCTGCTCTCAAAACCATTTCCAGAAAGGGACACCTGGAAGACGCAGGGGGTGATCAGGGCCCCACCTGCGACCGACCTCTGAGCAGGGTCCCGCGAACCTGTCCACCGAGACCTGGCTCGGCCACCTGGCCCAACCTCAGGGGGAAGAACGGTGCTCGTGGCACTCGTTCCCCTAGCCCGTGACCCGAAGTCTGGCTCCAGCCCTCGGTCGCCGCACGCAGTGTAAACACTTCGCGCCTCCCCGCCCGGGGGCGGCGCAGCGCTTCCGCGGACCCACATTTTTGCGCCTCTTGTCACACCGGAGAAAAAGGAGGGTGTTGAGGAAGACGCGGCAGCGACCCACAGAGAGGGTCAGTGCCGGCGGCGTGCGCGCGTGAGCGCGGCGGGGAGGGCGGCCCCGGCGCCCCGCCAGCTCCCGCTCCCGCCCACTTACCTGCCGGGGTCGCTCCGAAGACTCGCACCACCGGCACCTTCTTGACAGGGACCTGGGTGAGGGGGGATTGGCAGACATCCAGTCCCTGCAGCGGGCTGGCCATGTAGTAGTCGGCAGTCACTATCCTCACTGAAAACATGTTCGCCGCCACCGCCTCCCCTTCACTGGCGACCAGGCAGCGGCAGTAGCAGCGGCGGCTCCCTCCGCTGCGGCGGCTGGGCTCCCTCCCCTCACACACAGACACCGAGAAGAGCGGTGGCGCGCGCGGAGGTGTAGGCACTACTGCTGTTGCCGCCGCCTCCTCAGGAACACCCGGCGAGAAGCAGCAGGAGAGAAGCCCTCGTGCGTTCGTCGGTGCTGGTGCTGCCGCCACTGCCGCCGCCGCCGGGAATCACACGGGCTCCTCGGTCCCAGGCTGCAGCTCTTGTTGCCATGATGATGATGTCACGGACGCAACCACTGGGGGAGGGGAAAAGGGGTGTGCGTGTGTGTGTCGCGGGCGGAGGGAGGTGAAGGGAGGGCTGTGAATAGTTGTGGGAGGGGGCGCGGCGGGAAAAGCAACGGGTAGGGCTAGCTTCCCGGCGAGACGCTGTGGGGGAGCGAGTATTTTCTCCCCCACCCCAGGCACGCAGCAAAGGAGAAGGCTGGCGGGAAGCCTGGCCAGCGCGGTGCGCGAGGAATCGATGACTCGGCCTATGGGCACGGCCACCTGGGTAAGGGACAGCGGAGGGGGCGGTGGAGCACCGATATCATGGATGGGCTCGGAGAAGCTGCGGGAGGGGCACGTCAATGTTCGGGGCCGTTTTGGCGGCTACGCGGGATTGGCCGGACCTGCAATACTCGCGCTCGCCTCGCCGACCGCCATTTCACATCCTATAAAGGAGGCGGGGGGAGCCGCGGAGACAATTTTTCACAAGGTAAGAGAACCCGCGTGCCGGAGGAGGGAGGCGCGGCGCAGATCTCGTGCCGCTGCGGCCTCGCGGGAGGGCGGGCGTTGGAACGGGCGGGGCCGGGCGCGGACGCTGCCGGCCCTTCTCAGGTAACGGCGCGGCTCCGTGCGAGACCCTGGGGAGGCGCCAGGGGCGGGGGCGCGCGAGCGCGGAGTTCGGCCCATAAAAGGACCGCCGCGGCGCTCCCCCTTCGCACCCCCTCATCTTTACTGCGGCAGTGTCTGCCTGGCCAGTTAATGTGATTTATTCACGCACAGTTCTGCTCAGCTTTGCCTGGGGTTGGCCGATCCTGTACACAGAGATTTCCCACCACGGTGTTTTTCTCCCGCCCCCTGCCTTCCCTTTCGCCCTAGCACATCCTTCCTTGGTTTACTCCTCTGCGCGCCAGGCTGCGTCCCGGGCACGCGCAAGTACATGTAAGGACTTGTCAGCTCCCAGTGACCTCCCTCCACTCCTCCCCCAGCGGAATGAGGATTAAGAGTCTTTCAAGAGAAAATTTTGGCCAAAGAGAATGGCCCGTGAAAGTCGCTGCGTTAGACATGGATTCTCAGTGCTGTTCATTAACACGTCGTGCAAGGTTTTACCACCAATGGCATAAAAGCAAAAGAGTGGAGGAGGACCATAATACAAAACAACTTTATTCAAAAATCGAAAGAGGGTGAAGTGATGCAGTTAGGGAACAAAAACAGTTGCAGTTGGGTTGCCTGTTAAATTGAAACCGATGGGTTTTGTCTGACTTGGTCACTGATATTGGGCGTGACCTTGGACCAATGATTTGATTTCTGTAGGTCTCTTTTCTCATATTTTCAACGAGAGTGTTTCTCGTAGAAACTATGCCTTAAGGATTTCTTCCCAACAAAACAATTTAAGCAATGGGAGACAGAAACCACGATTTTAAGTTTGAAATTTGCCACCAAATTAGGATTCTTGGCAGTCATTTTCAGTCTTTTCCAAAGTACAGATCATTCTTTCATGCTTAGGTATTATACAGGTTCATTTTACTGGTAAGTGAGAACTCCTTATTTAGAACCATTGTGGGTCTTCAAATATGAAAATCTAAGGCTCAAAGGGACAGATCGCTAAAAAATGCTGTCTGTAAATTCCACAACATACAAATGCTAATAAGAACTTACGCTTGAACCGATTTGAGACTGATTATCCATAGTAAGTTAGCCTGCAGTTCTTAACCTCAGAGCATCATTATAAACATAGGTAACAAGATTGCTACTAATATACAGGACATTACTTAAAAACAGTTTGAGGAGGCAAAAGTCTCTTAAAATTGATTTGAAGTTTTTGAAGCCTATAGAAGTGATTTTAAAATGTAATTTTAAAAAATTGTCTATGCACTCATGTGCATTTTTTGATAAAATAAATATTATGTACAAGCTCATTATCAGATACACAATACCAGTGATTCTCATGCTGTTCTATGAAACCTAAGGTATTCTATAAAATTTTATATTTTGGCCCTTACTGAATTACATTTTGGGGGGATAAAATCTGTAAATCTGTATTGTTAGCAATCCTACTAGCCACACCCATGTTTCTTAGCAATATAAAATTAAGAACCTTGAGGCTGGGGTTGTGGCTCAGTGGTAGAGCACTTGCCTAACATATGTGAGGCCCTGGGTTTGATTCTTAGCACTGCTTATAAATAAATAAAGATCCATTGACAACTAAAAAAATATTAAGAGAAAGAAAAGGCAAGTTCAACCATAATGCCTTCTAGAACTCCAAAGAAAGAACATTCACTCTTGAAGAAAACCATTTGCAGCATGAAATTAGGAATAGTGTATGCCTTGTGTGTAATTTAGTTTAAGTTGATACTCAAATTGAAAACCTGACATCAGTCCCCTAATTGGCTGCTCTTAAAAGTGTTTTATAAATATACTCTTCCTGAAGTAAGAAAGAGTCCTAGAATTTTGAGTCCAAGTTATAAAATTTAAACCTTCATTTTAAACCTTTATTGCTAAATGAGTATGTCAGATTATTTTCATGGGTGAAAGTTCACATTTAGAAGTCTAACTCATCTAGAAACAGTAAAAGTCATCTTAAATTGCCTTGTCTATATACAAAATGAGAAATGCCAAAGATGAACTCTTTCATACTCTTTTTTGTTTTTGTTTTTGTTTTTTTTGTACCAGGGATTGAACTCAGAACTCTGGGATACTCGACCACTGAGCTACATCCCCAGCCCTATTTTGTATATTTAGAGACAGGGTCTCACTGAGTTGCTTAGTGCCTCACTGTTGCTGAGGCCGGCTTTGAACTTGCGATTCTCCTGTCTCAGCCTTCCAAAGTGCTGGGATTACAGGTGTGCTCCACCGCGCCCAGCTCTCTTTCATATTCTTAATGCTTTTTTCCCCTCATTTTTTGGACTGACTACTATTTGTCAAGTAATTTGAGATATGGTAAGAAACAAAAGAGACATGGTTCCTATCCTTATGGAGTTCATAGGCTGACATCATAAAAATGTACAAACATTTCAATTAATATTTTGTCCATTCTTCTAATTCAGTGACCTATACTCATGTCTTTACTCCAAGCCTGCTTAGCTCAGCATTCTGTACCAATATTGTTTACAATCAGTTAACATCAACCCATTGGCAATTTATGAGCTAGAATAGAAAGCAATGCTATAATCCCAGCTACTGGAGAGGCTGAGATAGGAGGATCACAAGGTCAATCTGGGCAACTTAGCAAGATCTTGTCTCAAAATAGAAAAGGCTGGGGATGTAGCTCAATAGTAGAGCATTTGCCTGGCATGTGCAAGGCCCTGGGTTCAATTCCCAGTACTGACAAAAAAGGGTGGGGGGGCTGCTATAGTTTTGCAACAGATACTTTAAGATGGCTTATTCAATACATAGCCAACTCTCCTCTATATTGTTTTTCTCTACTTTGGAATCTGAAAAATAAAAAAACAACTGTTTCCAGACTCCCTTGCTGCTAGAGTGCTGCCATGAGATTAGTGGTGTGCTGGTAAATGTTTAACAACAGCTGGGAAAGGGAAGATCCCAATCTGTAGCATTGTCTACAGATTTTCACAGTAGTCAAAGCTACTAATGCAACTTCATTGAATGTGAATTAGTTGAAAAGGATGCTAACCAGTAGCTAGCTTTAACTTATGACCTAGTTTCCAGCAATCAGATGCACTTATTCAAGATATGTTTGTGAGCTGGCTGTGGTGGTACATGCCTATAACCTCAGCAGCTCAGGAGGCTGAAGAATGAAGATTGCAGGTTTGAGGCCAGCCTGGGCAACATAGCAAGACCCTGTCTCAAAATGTAAAGAGCTGGTAAAGTTCCCCTGAGTTAAATCCCCAGTGTAGAAGAACAACAACAGAACACCAAAAAAGATGTGTTTGTGAAAGTGAGCAACACGATACACTTCAGCTACACGCAGAAGACAAGATCTTCTGGCAGACACCTTGGAGGTATCTGGTTCTCCTAGGTAGCTAGGAAGGAGTTCTAGCATCTAACTTTGGAGTCATAGATACAAACTGCCAGGTAATGCTGGCTTTCTACTAGAATAGCTCCACTGTAGGGTGGGTATTCCTCCTGACTTGATTTTTCCTCGATGTTTTCTGGCTAAAAGATGTGTGAGCTAATCCCTTGCTACTTAAACTAGCACAGTCATGTCTAGCTACATAATTTGGGGACCTCAGCAAAATGACAATGTAGGGCTTTTGTTCAAAAAGCAGGAAAAAGGTGCCATTTTCTACACTAAAATATATAGCTTTTTTTCCTTCTCTCCTTCTAGTTATAGTGTTTTACTTTGCTTTTTAATGTCAACGTAAGTTAAAAAAATTAAAATTTTAAATTCTTACAATGAATTTTACCACTCCTCTTTATATTGTGCAATGCCATTTTAAAGTGCAAATATAAGGGCTGGGATTGTGGCTCAGTGGTAGAGTGCTTGCCTGGCATGCATGAGGCACTGGGGGTTCGATCCTCAGCACCACATAAAAATAAATAAATAAAGATATTGTGTCCATCTACGACTTAAAAAAAAATATTAAAAAAAAGTGCAAATATAAGAACATTTTACTCATACGAAATTTCATTCACGAAAATTACACAATTGGTGTTTCATAGCTTATTCATTCAGATGTATTTTTTGCTACCAGAACAGTGTGAACTCTACACAAAACTAACTCAACTGTTTTTATTTTACTTCTTCATATGGATATATTCTACCAACATTCTCTGCCTTCTACTTAGTAATGAGTAAGGAAGGAATGAAAGGAAAGAACTCTGGATTGCTCTACCTACCTCCTATCTCCTTCCTTCCCTCCCTCCCTTCCTTTCTTCCCACTGTCAATGGTTGGCTGATACAGGCAAGTAATCCATAAGAATGAAAGGATATGATAGGATATTTTTTGTTCACTTGTATTTCTTGGCATTCTATGGCCTTCTTTCTGCAGCTAAAGCAAGTTCTGGTTCATATGGAGAACATAGCCTTTTGGAACTCTCTGAAACTTCCAATAATTCAGTCATAAATATAACACGCTTGTCTTGTACCCACTTTGTTGCTCTCTGAGTTCCTACACCTCATAAGTCCACCTTTATATGGCATCATAAAGACTGTATGCAAACAGGGAGGCAAAGATGAAAAGACATATATAATCTCTATTGGCATGCATGTTGTGTTATACCACTGCTCTTCATTCACAAAACAGACATTCATACAAAAAACTATTAAGTTTCAAGATGGTGACTACAGAACATTAAACCAAGCACTGGGCCCTGTGTGGCTGCACAGGTTGCCTGCCCATGAAGTTGGCCCTTATCTCTGAGTTTCTCGAGGGAGCTTTTGACATTTTGGTGAAATAGTTCTCCATGCAGGACATTGACATCCACATCCATGTTGCTTAGGCACTACATTATCACTGTGACAATCAGAAATGTCCCATAATTTCTAAATGCCAAAAATGAGGTGTTACTATTCTCCACTGAGCTAGAGTAGACTCCACTGTAGCTATGAACCATGACCACTACAGATGTGTAAAAGGCACAGTTTTCATTAGCAATTCTGAAGCAGGAAAAAATACAACGGAACTGAGTTTGAAGGATTTCTAATCCTCATGCCCAGGATAGCAGAATTATGATGATCTGCCCTCAGCCACCACCACCACCACCATTGTCAGAGAAATAATAACACCTACATAGATCATGAAACAAGTACTTGGAATGAACATTTAAAGATAATTCACAGGTTTTATGTGTTTGTGATGTTGTGACATAGATATATAGCTGTAAATATAGACTGGCCACCAGAAAGATCAAAGCAGGATTAGAGGGTTGAGACTTTCAGCTCCACCCTCCAACCTCTGGTTAGTGGTGAGGGGCTTGAGATTGACTTGAGCACCAGTGGTTAGTGATTTAATGGTCATGCCAGTGTAATAAAAGCCTCTAGCCGGGCATGGTGGCACATGCCTGTAATCCCAGCACTTTGGGAGGCTGAGACAGGAGAATCACGAGTTCAAAGCCAGCCTCAGCAACGGTGAGGTGCTAAGCAACTCAGTGAGACCCTGTCTCTACATAAAACACAAAATAGGGCTGGGGATGTGGCTCAGTGGTCGAGTACCGCTGAGTTCAATCCTTGGTACCAAAAAACAAAACAAAATGAAAAACATAAAAGCCTCTATAAAAACCCAAAGGATAGGACAGAGGACTTCCCAAGAGCTTAACACATGTGAGTTCCTGAGTGGTGGGGTGCTAAGAGAGCACATGGAAGCCTCATACCCCTTCAACCATACCTTTTCTTATTCATCTCTTCTGATTTATATCAGTATCCTTTGTAATATACCCTTTATAATAAAATGGTGAACCTGTTTCCTCAAGTTCTGCAAGCCACTCTAGGAAATAAATTGAACTCAAGGGGGTTGTGGAAACTAAAATTATAACCAGTCTACAACACAAGTACAACAACCTGGATTTTGCTATTGACATCTGAAGGGCAAGGGTGCAAGGGTTGCAGTCTTGGTGACTGACCCCTCACCTGTGGCATCTTATACTCCAGGTAGGTAGTGGCAGAATTGAACTAAATTAGAGGGCACCCTATTGGGGTCCCCCACTTGCCAGGTGAGTGGGAAAAAATCCCCACATCTAGTGTCAGAGTGTGTTATGAGAGTATAGGAAAAACCAAGTGTGAGTTCTGCACTGTAAGAGGAGAGTGAATGGTAATTTTTGATAATATTTTTAAAAGTATGTTATATGGGGCTGGGGTGTGGCTCAGTGGTAGAGCGCTTGCCTAGTATGCGTGAGGCACTGGGTTCAATTCTCAGCACCACATATAAATAAATGAATAAAATAAAGGTCCATTGACAACTAAAAAAATGTACATTATATATCTATATAGAAGGGGTTAGCAGATAACCACAGACAAGCAGAGTATCATCTTAACTTCATCAGTTGACAGAAACGGAGGAAAAGCACCCAAGAAAAACTAAGAAATCTGCCATAATGAGCTATGATGTTCTTACTATATTAGAATTTGAACTTTATTTCATTGTATCTCTATTTTTTTAAGTTTAGTTCTTGATTTAAGAACATGAACATCCATCGTAGCATATTATAGATGAAACAATATATCCCAGATTATTCTGTGTGCTTTGAACTATAAAACTCATAGGGATTTAAAGATCAAGCTCCATAAACCTGGTCCTGCCTTTGCTGTGAACCTTAGTTTCTATGAACCTCAGTTTTCTCTTCAATAAAACAGGGACAAAAGTATACTAACCTTAGTTCTAAATCATTTCACCAAAAGCCAAAGCATTAAAGTACCAAGAATATATTTATTAAGTACATTCAAGATGAGTATTACCTAAAACAAGTTAGCTGGGCTGGGGTCATGGCGCAGTGGTAGCGTACTCGCCTAGCACATGTGAGGCACTGGGTTCGATCCTCACCAAATAAAATTTGATTTTATTAAATTTGATTTGCACCAAATAAAAATAAAATAAAGATATTCTGTCCATCTACAACTAAAAAATAAATATTAAAAAAAAAACAAGTTAGCTTTTGGCAAATTAGATTGTTTTCCATTCCTAGTAGGGATATTGTAAGGATCAAATGAAGTAGTAAGTGAATAAATAAGTAAATAAATGTTAGCGAAAATCTTGGTAAACCAAGATTTTCCCCAACATGTGAACTTCAAGTCCTGCCCATTCTCTCTCCAGAAGATTCTCCTTGCTGTCCACCTAATTACTGTCTTTTTGTAGGCCTTCACTGCCTTTTAGATTTCCTATTGTAATAGTCTCTTAATTGGCTTATTCCCCTCCAGTCTTGGACACACTACTTTCAAGGTGATTTGTCTACCACTTATCATCTACAGTAAAAGAAAGGAAGGAAAGGAAAAGGAAAAAATATAAGCATCATGATTTGGCCTAGATGTTCAACATCATGTCTTTTGCCCTTCTTTTCCATTTATCGTTCAGCACCACTTAGTTTCTTAAACATGTAATTCTTTTTGAAAAAGCAACAAATCCGTAGGTTTGTATTTCTAAGGAATATTTTTTCTCTTCTTTTGGTAAAATTCTTATTCACCTTTCAAGTTTTAGCTAAAATGCTATTTCCTTGTAAAAATTTCCTTGATTTCCTCAAGCAGAATTATGTATTATTTGGGGGCTTCCAGTGGTCTTTTTGTGCATACTTCTAATGCTTATCCTATTGTAGTTGTTAGTTTGCAATTCTAATAGACTGTTATGTCCTAGAAGGAGGGGACTGCATCTTTTCATTATTTATATCCTAGCTCAAGGATAGTGCCTAGAATGTAACTCCTTCACATTTATTGAATTAAAAAAAAAATCTATTACAAACCTCTCTACTGCCTCCCCACCACACTTCCATTTTACAAATCAGTAAACTGAGGCCCAAAGAAATAAAGCTATTAAGTGAGAATCCATGCCTCCTACCTCCAGATCTGTAACTTTTAATGCTACACCATAATCTTCCCAGTAACATCTGCATACTAGTCATTTCTATTGCAGGAAACAGCCTATTTTATCAGTTTTTCCATTCATCTCTAATGTAGGAAAGAGGTAGAAGAACAATGATTTGATAGGATTTGTACTTCCTTCCTTATTCAATCAGAGTTTTTCTTTGTTTTCCAGTACATTCAGTAAAATTCAAGGTAAATTATTCTTTGTGTCATCCCTTTACTTGTAGAAGTTGGTTTCCTTAACTACTATTCCAGGATCAATGTCATACATTTATTCCAGTGATTCTCGGGCAGGAGTGATTTCGCCCCCTCAGTGCACATTTGTCAAAATGGAGACATTTTTGATTATCACATCTACTGGCATCTAGTAGATAAGAGGTCAAGAATATGGCTAAACTTCTTACAATGCCTGCAACACAAAATAATTATCTGATTCAAATATCAGTCACGCTAAAGTTGATTTAGTCTTAAGGAACTTTTTACCCATCCCTTCATCCATAATTGCCTTTATGAAATGACGATGGACAAGAAACTCCTTCCCAGAGAGATCTAGAAACCCAAAGTAAGTATAGCAAACCTTGAAGGCAATTGCTGTCAACTATACCCAGGTCCCAAAAGGCTAAATGCAGGTTTCCCCAATTTAGCCACAGCACCTTCTTGGGTACAAAGTAAAGAGATAAATATTTATTGCTTACTTACATATTTGTTAGTCCAAAGAATGAGGTTTTATTTCTCTCTTTAAAGGAAAGTCAAATTAATAGTATGGTGAGATGAATTTCCTGAACAAAGATCTTCTCTCTGTTATCTTTTTAACCAATTAATTAATCTGTTACTGGAAAAAACAAAATTTTCTTAAAACAACTCTCCCATTTCTGTAAATTAGGTGTGAAAGTCTTAAGGGAGAGACATTGAGCCTGCAAAAGATGTTTGAGGAAAAAAAATAAAAGAAGCTTTCAGAACAGTTAATAATCTGATGCCTGAGATCTCTAAGACTCTCATTTAAATTATATATCCAGAGTTGATATTGGAACATTTATGATGGATTATAGACAGTCAAGAAGAAACCAAACATACATAAAGTAAGAAGAGATTAAGTTCTCAATTTAAATAATAAGATACAAAATCTACAAAACAAAATGACTATTTGGAGTAGGATCTCTCAAGGTAGTTTCCTCTGGCCCCAAAGTCCCTGCCGCCCATTTATGTTCACAACTTAAATCAAATTCCACAAAAACTTCAACTAATAATCTTTGTTATTGACACTGAACTCTCCTGGGTTTTAAGTTTGTAAAGGTTTCCTTGATTTCCCCAAGCAGATTTAGGTATTACTGTGAGGTTTTCGCAGGTCTTTTTGTGCATACTTCTATTCTAATGCTTATACTATTATAGTTATTTGTTATTTTGTCTGTGATTCTAGTAGACTTATTGCCTTGAAGAAAGGGAATATGTCTTTTCATCTTTTATATCCTAGTTTATGCTACATCCTCATCCCAGAGACCAGGAAACACTATTCTCAGATCTATATGCAGATCGTCCCTTTTATTTCCTTATTTTCTCAATAAAATATATTTTTCCAACTCTAAAGTTTTAAATGCATAGCATAGAAAATATGAAAACCCATAAGAAAATATGGAATATTCAATGCCACCCAGAAGCAGTCTGATTAACATTTTACTCCAATCTTTTATAGAAAAAAATTTCCATAAATATATTACATAGTGGAAATAATATCCTAGTTTTTTCACTTTGCATTATAGTAGAAGTTTCTCATGCAAATTAAAACTTTTCATATACATTATTTTACTGACTGCATGTGCTGTGCTGTGAACATAAAACAGTTTACCTAACCATTTTTCCACTGTTGGATAGCAGCAGAATGGTTCATACATTCCTTTTTTTTTTTTTTTTTTTTTTTGGTACAAGGGATCGAACTCAGGGGTACTTGACTACTAGGCCACATCCCCAGCCCTATTTTGTGTTTTATGTAGAGACAAGGTCTCACTGAGTTGCTTAGCACCTCGCCATTGCTGAGGCTGGCTTTGAACTTTCGATTCTCCTGTCTCAGCCTCCCAAAGTGCTGGGATTACAGGCATGCGCCACCAGGCCTGGCCATGCTTTACATTTTTACAAATATCATACTAAGAATGTTTTGGTTGAAAATGTTGCTTCATTGAGGATGTTATCCTTAACATTTTAAGAAACTTACTCTGTAGTTGATTATTTGACAAGAACACCAGTTTCTGGTACACACCATGTGTCTTCTCCACAGAAGACAGAATTGTGTGTGCTATGCTTTATCTGCTTGGTTTGCTCTTCCTTTCCCATCTCTTTTTGTCCAATTAACCCATTCTTAAGATTTCAGCTCAAAGATCACTTCCTCAGTGAAGCCTTCCCAACCTCTCAGTATTTATTTATCTAATTGTTATATCTAATTATATTGTTTATGTTTTCCATAGCAAATACTCTGATTGTAATAATCCATTTATTTTCATGTTATTTGCTTCCTTTGGACTAAAATACTGCAATCATTATATGGATAAGAAGTGATTATAATTCTATAATATAAATACAATCCAATTCATATGATCCTGTATGTATCACTGTAACAAGATGGGTTAAAGCTTGAGATTGAAATACAGTTAGTCAAAAGATATTAATGTACCAAGCATTATATTAAGTTATAGGAATGTAGAAGTGAAAAACACAAGGATGCTTTTAGCCTTCTGGAGCTTATGGTTTAGTGCAGAGGTTAACAAACTTTCTGTTATCAAAGAATATTTTAAGCTTCCCAGGCCATGCAGTCTCTCTTAAAACTACTGAACTTTGCTGTTGTAATGCAGAAGCATTCATAGACCATACACAAACAAGACTGTGGCTGGGTTCCCTTTTTTGTTGTTTTTTTTTGTTTTTGGGGGTTTTTTTTGAGACAGGGTCTCACTATGTTGCTAAGGCTGACCTCGAACTTGTGATCTTCCTGCCTCAGCCTCCCAAGTTGCTGGGATTACAAACATGTGCCACCATGCACTGCTTCCAATAAAACTTTATTTAAAAAAATAGGCTGGGGATGGATTTAATCCATGGACCATGGTGTACTGACCCCTGTTCTAATGGATGAAACAGCCACTAAACAGATTATTTGAAATGATGATTACTTAAAAGTAAAAGGACAGGGTAAATAAAGTTACATGGCATAATTGCCTAATCTAGTCTAGGGAGAGGAATAAAAGTTTCTTTGAGGAAAATGACTTTAGATTTGAGGAAGAGGAATTATCTAAATGAAAGTGAGGACCTGAAGCATGAAAAAACATGAGTTGGAAATTCATTCTAAAGATTTCATGATTGTAAGAGAGGGAGATGGATTTGTTTAAGTGTAGCATATAGAATGAAAAGATAGACCCAGAGCACTGAAGAATTTTCAGAACCTAGTACTTCCCTAGAAGAAAAGATACCACCAAGAGATACTGGAAAGGAGCTATCAATGAGATGTAGCAGGAGAAAAAAAGTTTAAGACTGCAGATTCCTCTACCCTGCTTTTCTGTTTGGCCTGGATATTTATGGATGTGTAGCCTAAATGTTCTAAGATACTCAGAGAACTTATAGTTTCTGAAGGATAAGATAAATATATAGAAACAACAGAGCTGAGGGGTAAGCAGGAGTGGTAATGTAGAGAAAGAAGAGATAATAAAAGATAATAGGAACACATTGCTGGTACATAACAGGTGCTGAATAATTTTTTGATAAATGAATGAAAGGATAACAATATAATGTGAGATCAGATAAACCGAGGAGGAAAGAGTTTCAATAACAGGTTGTTCAGTAGTTTTGAATACTTAAGAGGTATTGGCTCAAGGCTGGTTTCGTTGGCTGTCTGGGAAAAAATGCAGATGATTTCCCAATGACCCTTGATGCCCTAACACAGGATGAGCCTGTCTTCCTGTTCCTGCCTCTGGCAAAACCTGACCTGGCTCTTTTCTTCCCTAAAGATTTCAGTGAGTTGGAATAGGGACCCTCTTACATCAGTACATATGCAATATAAAAATATTGTAAACTTAGAATAGGAACAAGATTTTTATAGCCATTTATAAAGTTTCATAAATTACAATGATACCAACTCAACTGTTTTTTCATCACTTATATTAAACATGCATTTTATTATTTCTAAGCTATTTGTATTAGTATCTTTTAATTAACTTAGTAGTATTTCTAAAGTCCTGTGTTAGATGCTGTGGGTGATTTTTTTTTAAAAAGAAAAAAACATGGCTCTGGTCTCAAGCATTATTTAATTGACCAATAAATTGTAAGTTTCTTGATATTAGGAGTCATTTCACATTTTTTTCCTTGTATAATACCATATATATTGTGGTTGGTACTGCAGAAATAATTGTTCCCTGCCCTCTACATTTTACCATTTGGGAAGCAAATGGTGTTCATCTAGCCACTTTTGAATGACAAACAAAATATGCAACTGTCTGAGGCCCACAATGATATTCTGAAGCTGTCAATAACGGCAATTTTCAGGTTGTTGAAGGTGGAGGTTCTTTGTGTAAAGGCCAACCTGTTCTTTCAAAATTATGAAAAGCCTTTCTATATCTGTGTTTTAAAAAAAGTTGTAGAAATTAGCCAGGCACGGTGGCTCAAGCCTGTAATCCCAGCACTTAGGGAGGCTGAGACAGGAGAATCGCAAGTTCAAAGCCAGCCTCAGCAACTGCGAGGCTCTAAGCAACTCAGTGAGACCCTGTCTCTACATAAAACACAAAATAGGGCTGGGGATGTGCCTCTGTGGTCAGGTACCCCTGAGTTCAATCCCCAGTACCAAAAAAAAAAAAAAAAAAAAGTTGTAGAAATCATCCAGTCGTCTTACCAGATGTTTTCAAATCAGAACTGGGGCAATTGCGTTATAATTTATTTTCACCAATTCATGAGAGCAGGAGCTGAGATTTTTCTTGCCTGAATTAGCAGGTGATTTCATTCTTCATTCATATTTCGCAGAAAAAAATCTAGCCTCAGGATGAAAATGCAAAACAAGTTCTGGCCAAATCTGAAAAGTGGAACAAAGATTCAGTCTTATGAATGAAGGGAAACAATACTTGCTTTTGTTAAGCAGCTGCTTACTTCAGCATTAGTATGGACTGTTTTTACACCGAAAGGTCATAGAGAAAGGAGGATCACCATTCTAACCCATTCCCCTATACTAAGCATATCTAAGGTTTTTCAAGACTTAATTTATTCCAAGTTACTTAATTTGGTATTTGGCTTATAGTCTTCTTTATTCACTTCAATTCCTAAACTCATCCAAGTAGACAGCCCATCTAATGCTACTTTGAAGGAGATGTTATACCTTGTGATGTATTAGTGTCTACTATCTGAACCCTATGCTCTATAATCCAAAGTATAGTGTCATAAATTCTCCCTTGTATGCCCAAAATTAGAAGTTCCTTGACATGCTCATCTCACTTACTATTACCACATCCTAGATCTTATCATACATCCAGTCCGTTTCACCTATAGCTTCATAAATGCAAACTTCACATTTGACCAGAACTTTCATCCTACTCTGTCAGTGTTTTTTAGTTCACTAACATATCATCTCCAGTGTTCTTCCCTACTCTCTGTCACTTTGTCACCCTTCTCTGATTTCTCTGACTTGGAACCTGCTGTCTATAGATATATCTTTTTCTAATAACCTTCTCCTGCTTTCACTTCCTTTTGTCTCCTGCTGTGTTCTATGTTAAATTATGTTACTACTCTCTTGACAGGAGCCACAGCCCTCTTCGCCTGTTGTTCTCCTATCACACTCACCTAACAAAATACCAGATCCAACCGGGTGCTTGCACCCATATTGTGAATGCACCCAGATAGAAAAAATGACTACAGTGCAGATTGGCTTTTTTTCTCTCTTTTTTTTTTTTGGTACTGAGGATTGAACTCAGGGGTACTCAACCACTGAGCCACACCCCAGCCCTATTTTGTGTTTTATGTAGAGACAGGGTCTCACTGAGTTGCTTAGCGCCTCGCCATTGCTGAGGCTAGCTTTGAACTTGCGATTCTCCTTTCTCAGCCTCCCAAAGTGCTGGGATTACAGGCATGTGCCAGCACGCCTATCTGCTTTTTTTTTTTTTTTTTTAATTTTTTTTTAGTTATTGATGGACCTTTTTTTTTTTTCATTTATTTATATGCAGTACTGAGAATTGAACCCAGTGCCTCACACATGCTAGGCAAGCACTCTACCACTGAGCCACAACCCCAGCCCCAGACTGGCTTTTTAATAGTATAAATTCAGATCATGAACTTCAGCTAGATCCCTCTCTATCGATGCTGTTGGGAGGGCAGTGTTATATCTTATAATGTATTACTCTCTACCATCCCCATCTCACATGCCGTATGCCTAAGTGTAGTATTATAAATTCTCCTTTATGTAGTGTACCCCAAATTAATTAAATAGTCTGAATCATTTAGATTATCATTTCTCTCTCCCTCCCCACCCCCCAAGTTAGCTTTTGTGCTTACTTTCCTGTTTCACTTCACAGTTGAGGATCTAATTCATCTGATAAGGTACATTTCTAATATTTTTTAAGTTCATGTTGGATCAGTCAAAAAAAGTATGTCCAGACATGAGATGAAATGACAACTGAAGAAAATCACTCTTACAGATAGTGACAAATGTAGAGAGGCTTTATAGATGCAAGTAGTCTCCAGTTGTAATTTAGAACAGGGGCCTTAAGCTCAGGTCCCTTTAGTCCCATTCTTATTTTTCCCAACTTCCTAAAAACACACTCTTCTTTTTTTCCCCTATAGTAGCAGGGAAAGCTGCGCTAGATAGGATTAGTGATGGGTACTGTTTGTGTGTTTAGGTCATTTATTGAATGGTAGCATAGTATAATTTTTAAGAGGTTAGGCTCCCACAGCCCAGTTTCCCTACTTTCCTGCTTGTGTGACTTTGGTTAAGTTACTTTCTATGCTTCATTTGTCCCACCTGTGTAATATAAAGATGATAAAACTAGTACTTCCTTCACAGTGCTATCATGAGAATTGAATTACATATATTAAATGAGTTAATACCTTAGACTGGCAAGCACTCAATAACTGTAAGCTATTATTCATAATTTAGAAGAAACTTCTCCATTTCCTAAAATATACCTATTTATTAACAAGAAGAGAATAATGATGAAAGCTAGGAACTATTAAAATTCCATTGATTGGATATAAAAAGTAGACTTAGAATTGAAAAATATCCAAATTATTTAGTTTGAGTCTTAATCAGTATTATGCATCAGAATCACTTGTGAGGGGTTGTCAAGATATGGTTACCCAGGCCCTCACTTCTGTTAAGTCAGAAATGTCCATAGGCAAATCCATTATAGCCTTTCTGATGAGAACCACTGTTAAGGCTTTAGATTTTATGATAGGCAAATTGAATCTGAAGAATAAATGACTTGCCTAAGACCCCTCAGTGTACAGCCCCTTCAGAGATCCAAGTCACTTACCTCCTTGGTGAGTGATCTTTCTATTCTTTCACGTTGTTTGCCCAATATATTAATGTTTAAACAAACTAATATAGGAGTTTATCCTTCTTTTAGTAATACCAGGAAGAAAAATAAATGATTTAAAACTGTACTTTAATCAACATTTAATTCAAAATAACAAAATTTATTTTACAATTCATGCTGGGGACTATTGCATATTTACAATAGGATTTAAAATGAATTTTCCTGTGCTTTTCATGTGGACATTAGTCTGCCATAATGCTTGCTGCTAATTAGTGCAAGAAAACACTGGGTGTGGCAAAGAGCTACTCAGTCCAACCTCTCAGACAGGCAAACAAATGTTTTATAGGGCAAAGTAACTGTAGCTGTTTTGTAGCTTGAGAGCTTTCAAAAATAAAATATGTACTTCTTATAATTAGGTGGGGTTTTTTTTAGCCTTTGTGAAATATTCTTAGAAGTTTCTAGCCTATGAATAGTTCTGCAGAAAAATTAATGGTTATTAGGTATAGTGTTCTTATTGCTGCATTACCAATTGGTAGATCAAAAGACTAAAAACTATAGCAAAAAGAAAAAAGAGTTTTTATATTTGTAATTGGGTGCTGTGATATCATCTCTTTAACATATGTTTTTCTGTGTAAGTTAAAGAAATAAAAATACATATGTTTTTCTGTGTAAGTTAAAGAAATAAAAATACATTAGAATTTGTATGTGCACTTGTGACAGGGCAAAAGCAAGAAAATGGAATTCAAATTAAATCCATATCTCCAAGCAGGTTCTATTTAATTTCTCCATATTTGCTATTATAAATATTTTGTTTTCATGTATGAGTTTCTTGCTAGAGATAATAAATAGCTACCAACCTAACTTCCAATTCTCAGGCAACTACATTTTACCAACAAACATACTCATGTTAGTATATATTATGTACAGGCCCCCCAAAAGTCCACTATCCCTGATCTCCTTTAGCTTGTTATTCAAGTACTATTGTTTCTTCTGTGTTTCTGCCTGATGCTTCATCTCAGGTTCGGTCTTTTGGATCTTTTCACTTGAAGCTTGTGTTTGGCTTCTTGACATTTGAATCTCTGCTCAAGCTGATTGTCTTTGGTTTAGACTCACTTCTTCACAGCTCAGAACCCACTGATTCCAGCAGTTCAGAAATCCCTGACACAGCCACTGACTGACTACCTCAAGAGAACCTGCCCTAAACACAAGCCCTGTATTATATACATCCATTTATTCATCTGCTCAACAGATTTTGCCCATCACCCACGGTGTAGAAGGCACTATGTAAGTTTTTTGTTTTTGTTTTCTTTTTGGTACTGGAGATTGAACTCAGGGGTACTCAACCACTGAGCCATATCCCCAGCCCTATTTTTGTGTTTTATGTAGAGACAGGGTCTCACTGAGTTGCTTAGCACCTCGCCATTGCTGAGGCTGGCTTTGAACTCGCAACTCTCCTATCTCAGCCTTCCAAAGTGCTGGGATTACAGGCTTGCGCCACCACGCCCAGCTACTATATAAGTTTTTTGCAGATTAGAATAACTGCAGAAAACTCCTTAAGGTCCTTAAAATCTATAGGACAAATAAGTATATAATGATAATTTAAGATAATGTGTTCAACTGTTATGAAGTTATGTATACAAACGGGGGAGTAATTAACAAAAGCTTCAAATAGAAAGATTCTTAACCAGAAAGTTAAGGAGTTTGGGGCATAAAGGGTCATTATCAACAAGAACCCACAGTATTGGGTTATAGATTGAAAAAGACTGAGAACACTGACAGATGGCAACTTAACTAGACTTCAGAGTCAGGGTAGGGGAAACACCATGGGACAAATAATGGAACCAATAAGATCACAAAAAGCTTACATTGTGTTTAAACTTATTTGTCTGGACTAATTGACAGTGTGAGGAGTGAGAGCAAGCCTAGGAAAATTGGTTAGAACCAGGTCATGGAAGGCTTTGAATACTGAAGAGTGTAGAATTGGTGAGCATGTATTGGGGAATCCAGATGTTTTGAGAAGGAAATGATAATTGGGTTGATTTAGTGGTATACAGGAGGGATTTGGTGGTGAGGAGAAAGACAGGCAGAGACTGAAGACTAGTAATGCAAAGTAGTGAGGGCCAAAGAGGTGAAGACTTGATTCATTTCATTAAGTATCTGATCTGTGCTGGTGCTGAGGACACAATGAGGACTTGGTCCTTGCCATGAGAGAATTTCATTCTAGTGAGAGACATTAATCTCTTAGAGGCTTTAAGAGCGGTCTTTATGCAAAATTTTAGTACTCCACTTTTGACCTTTGCCTGGTTAGTAGGAGATTAGGTCCTCATTTTATGATGACATATATTCCCTACCCTCTGAAACTACTTTTATACTTTTTGAATTGGCTAAGGCAAAATTATCCCAACTACTTGTATATAAAGAAAAGTAATTTATTATCCCAAATGAGATAAGACAATAATACTGCACCAGACAGCCAAAGAAGAAAATGTCATACCTTTTTTTTAAAATTTTTTTGTGGTTGTAGATGGACAGCATACCTTTATTTTATTTGTTTACTTTTATGTGGTGCTGAGTTTCAAACCCAGTGCCTCACACACGCTAGGCAAGCATTCCACCACTGAGCTACAGCCCCAGGCCCCAAAATGTCATATCTTAAAGAGAGTTGAAGATGATATGGAGAGCGAGGTTATCTTAAGGGCTAGAAAATCAGTTAGAAGGCTGTTGTAGTAATCCACCTGCTTGATTGTGAGGATCTTAACTAAGACAGTATGAAAGGAAAAGGAGTCCTTTGTGACTACTTCTACCATAATTCTTCGTATCATTCCCCAGGTACAAATAGGGGATGGATAGATGACTCTGGTTTGGACTCAAAGAGAGGTCTCAAAATCCTAAGAAACACTCAGTTTACTTCTTCAGATTTGTAAACAATTCTCTTACTGTCCATTAGTCTCTTTTCGGGGTGATTTCTTACTTTTAGTATGGTTCAGCAGCCTTCACCATGATTCTGTGAGCTACCTGATAAGTTCTTCGTTTTGCTATAGTTGGCCCAAATTGGTTCCTAGGACTATTGGTCAGAAACCCCAAATGACACTGTAAATGATATATGAGAATGGAGAGATGGCGAATGTTAGACAGTTCAAAATATGGAACTACAAGTGTGGTCCTCAAAGTGTGGTCATTGATGCAGGATCAGTATAATTTGAGAACTTGTTAGAAATGCAGATTCTCAGGACTCATCCCAGACTTTTGGAATATAAATCTCTGGGAATGGGGACCTAGCATTCTATGTCTGAATATTAACAAGCCCTTTAAGTGATTCTGATGCACCATATAGTTTGAGAACCAAACTAGAGCTTAAAATTAGGGGTAGATATAAAGATGTGTGAGTCAAATATCATAGTCACCACTGAGGAAATGAATAAACTGGGAGCTTGTTTTAAACTGGACTCTATTTCACTTATCTATCATCCTCCTCCCTCGATATATTTTTCTCATGGAGATAGGAGAAGTGTTTAAGAGGACAAATAGAAATACACAATCCTCTTGAGACCTAGACTTCAAACTGATATACACTGGCATTTCTGTCTCATTTTATTGATCAAAACAGTTTACTTGGCCAAGCACATATTCAGGGGGTAGATAAATTGCAAAGTGACATGACAAAGGGCATTTGTTCATGGAGAGGTGAAGAATATATGGAATGGGGGAAAAAAAGAGAAGGAAGGAATATCAGTATCATAGGTGATATGGTTTGGATGAGTATCCTCCAAAGGTCCATGTGATAAATGTTTGATCTCCTATTGGGAGGTAATAGAACCTTTGAGAGACAGAATCTAGTAGGAGTTATTTGGACCATTGGAGGCATGGTCTTAAAGGGGATTGTGGGACCCTCATCTCATTCTGTTTCTTGGCTCATGATATCAGTAGTTTGCTCCTCCATGTGCCTCAGCCACAATGTGCTATTTCACCGGAGGAGCAAAGCATTGATGCTGCTAACTTAAGACTGGAACCTCTATAACCATGGGCCAAAATAAACCTTTTCTCTTTGTATGTTAATTGCCTCAGGTTTTAATTATAGTGATGGAAAGCTGACTAATACAGTAGATCAGAGAATTAACATTTAAAAAGAAGAAGGACACTTCTGGGAATGGAAAAAAAGGGAATTTGACTGGATTTGATTTAATACATTAAAATACTAGATATCTAGTTAAATTTTAATTTCAGATAAACAGTGAATACTTTTTTAGTATTATGTATCTCATGCAATATTTCGTAAGCTCTTACTACATTTACGGTTTTTTATCTTAAATAACATTTAACTATTTCTATGATATTTAGGATATACTTCCTTGATTATTTGAAATTCAAATTTAACTGAGGATCCTGTATTTTATCTGAAAACTCTACTTTGGGTGGTTTTTAAATAAATCTGTGGTAAAATAATCTGAAAGGATTGCTGAGCTGTAGTGAATGCCCAGTTAAAAACAGGTCTTAGCATGCTTTTTTTTCTTGGATTAAATCAGCAGTAATGTTTCACTTCTTGGAAGAAGTAATAGAGATTTCTGTTACAGGGACCCCTTTATTTGACTTCAGGAGAACCCTGCGCATGATATTCAGGCATAATTGAAATAATTAGGGTCCAGGCTGTTCAGGAAGGCAGTTGAAACCATTAAACAAATTGGGAAAGACTGAGTCTAGCAGTCACAGTGAGTCAGAGAAGTGAAAATTCACAAAGAAATTAATAATCTATAGTCTTAGAGGAATAGTTGTATATAATAAGGAGGTTAAAATCTTATTTCATATTATAGAACTAGAGCTAAATTAAAAGTAACAACTCTGGAGACAAGGGTCTGGTTTTGAATTCTGGTTGTGTGATCTTGGTCAAGTAATTTAACTGCCTCTGCCTTAGCTCTGTATTTGTAAAACAGGAATAATAATCTTACTTCATAGGTTTATTGTTAGGAGTGAGACAGGCCATATGAAATAACTAGTACAATATATCTGGCAGATAGTAAGCCCCCAAATATTTGCTGTTTTTTTTTTTACTATTTTAAATACCACTTAAATGTATCTATAATCAATAAACATAACTGCCTTAGAGAATATTATTTTAAAGAAAAATGGCAGGTATACATTGTGAATTTCCTCTTTAGATAGAAAATGCTATGTTTGGTAAATATGTACACAATTATCTACCTGTCAAAGTTGGAAGCCATGTAACCTTTGTCATTTAAGGTTGTTTTCTTAACTCTTATGATAAGAAAATAATTATGCTCAAGTCATATCTGTCTCATTTCCCCCTAGGTGACCAAGCTTTGGGACTTTCATAGTTTGAATAATTCCTATGGGCTCTGCCACCCACTAAGTTAAAGAAGACAGGATTCCTCCCAGGGGGTTGTATTGTGGGAATGTGAGCAGCTTATTTTCATGAGATCTGTCTTGGTCCGGCCTCCTGTATAGGAGCTGTGGTGATGGTTATGTTATTTTTAATTGTTGTTTCTTCCATCTTTCTCAGATTTTCTAAGTTTACATATAAAGGTTTTTGAAAATGCATGTTTTATGGGGATATTTTGCTTATACAAAGAAGAATTAAAGCTGTTTTAAAGTAATTACTTGTGTTATGTTTTCTCTTACAAAGTAAATGTAAGCATTAATTGATGTTATCTTGAAAGAAAATGGAGACCAAGAAAATGACTTTGCTCTTGATATTTTAAAATAAAGTAGTAGTATTCTGTTTGAACAGAGCCTTCTAAGGAATTACTATAGTCTTATACACAATCGACTTAAACGCATTCTTTATCTTTAAAAGGAAGCAGAATAGGATCATTGAGTAAATCACATGTGTTCACAGTCTTGTCTAGTGTAATCATATACTACACAAACACATTATTCTGTAGTCAGGAGGGTAAAGGGACATTTGAAACAGGACTTGCCCTTGAGGAGACCTTTCTCTGTTTAAAGAATAGACCACACAGTAGAAGATAACAGAAAATATCTTCCATGCCTTCCCCCACCTTTATACTTTTCCGTTCTCCTTTGTTCTCTAAGGACATCTGCTGTAATGATTATTCTGTATAACTCATAGGGACATAGCAGAAGGCATATCATATTTCATTTATTATTTTGTCTACTGCAATTATTGCTGTCTTTTATATTATGACATTGTGGGTTTTTCAAATATTTTGTTTGTAAAAGATATGAAAGTATGTTATAGAAAACTTATTAGGGACTAAAAATCTAAAGAGTAAATGCTTTAACTCTGAATTTCATAAAATTATGCCTTAGAAAGCCTAATAGACCTCTATGAAGGTATATTTGAAAGAGATAAATATAGTAAAAAGAGATGCTTTTTAAAGAGATGAATTTAATTTTTTATATTAATCACAATGACTTTTAAGTACTTGAAAGTGGAGTGGAAATATATAAAAATGATCAGACAGTTTATTTAAAAAATCAGTGAGAATATGTATTTTGCTTGTATGCTTTTGAAAATGCTAACACCAGTTAAATCATTAAATATTAGTTAAGATTAGAGCAAAATAGAATCTAAATCTCTTCAGAGATTTATAAAGATCTTTCATTTGTCCCCAATTTAGTAAGAAGTTCTCCCTCAATTTAGTTTTATTTTATGATTTTTTTAAAATGTCATACCTAGGCATTTGAAAGACTTTTTTAAAGATATTTTTAACCTTTATTTTATTTATTTATGTATTCTGTATGTGGTGCTGAGGATGGAACCCAGTGCCTCACACATGCGAGGCAAGCGCTCTACCACTGAGCCACAACCCCAGCCCCTGAAAGACATTCTTAATTATGAGCAACCATGATGTGAGATTTTGGAAAATCCAAAATAGATGCATTGTTTTAAATGTTTTCAATAATTTGATAGCTTGTTTGCTGTCTGTTATGGATATAATTAAAAATTCAAATTTTTACTTCTTATTAGGGATTCTTACATTGCCACCCAATTTTGTCCTAGGTTGATGCTTTGGGGGCTTTTTAGAAGGAACTTGCAAAAGGCAATGAGGAGAATGGAATGGTCTGTATATATACCATTCTGAAATTTGAATTGGGGACTCACGATTGCCTATAACAGGGATCATGTTTGTGATGGGTCTTTATTAGCAATCTCCAGAAAAGTAGCAGAACTTAAGACAGTGGGAAGTGTGGGGGATGGTAGTGTATTCTGTATATACCATTCTGAAATTGTCACTTTGCTAGTAAAGTTTGTTTGTGTTTTAAAAGTTAAGTTCTTAAATAAAGGAACAAAAAGGAGACTTTTAGAAAATAAATATGACATTTTAAGTTTATAATTTTAATATAGACTTTTTAAAAAGTGGGCTCTGATTATTTGCTTTCTTAAGTTTCTGACATAGGGGGAAAATCATATTCACTGGCTAAGTAAGACATGCTTAAGACAACATGAAAATATTCCTGACTGTTAAAACAAAATTGAAATATAAACATAGGCACTAAATTTCCAAAAAGCTAAAATCAGGTTGTTGGAATAATGCTCATAATGAAACTATAAGCAGTGCGACCTTTTAGAGTATCTGGGAATGACAGATGGAGGCAGAAAGATGAGCTGCACTGCTTCTGGCATACCAACCTATACTTTCACTATTCCAATTTGTCCTTAAATTCCCACTCTTCCAAAATCCTTCCCAAACAAGACTTTTGAGGCACAAAATTGTGTTAATGAATTTCCCCATCATTTGGGACATACATGTAAAATACAAAGAGATATACAGCACACAAGTTCTATGGACAGAGCAAAAGGGGAAAGATTCAGAAAAAAATAGATGAAAACAAAGTCATTCAGAATTAAGAACCCTAAATATTACAATGCTCTGTGATCCTTAGGAGGTCACTGAAAACCTTCCAGGATAATCTCTAAAATGAATTTGGTTGAAATAAATCAGCCCTGTTCCTTTTAGCTCTAAAAAGAGTTCCATACAGTGAATAGTCATACTAGATCCTATGTGGTTTCAAATGTTAGTATGGCATAGTGGTTTCCTGTCAGCTAATATAGGCTCCAATCTTACATGTCCTCCAGAGACTGCATGTGCTTGTGAAGACTTAACAGCAGGCCCCAAAGCTAACTGCCTCATTTCCCAGAGGGAATAATGTCAGTACCCTTATATCCAAAGAGAATCAAGCATAGTTTTGTGAGTCAACTAAACTTCCTGCAGCATGGTATACAACTTTGCCACAAATCCACACTCCCACTAGGTAAAGAGCAGCCTACTCTGTATCAATTACCATGCTAACTAGTATTTTACATGTGTTACTATCTTCATCCTCACAATAGTCTTAAGATGTGGGAATGTTGTCTTCATTTTACAGATGAGGAAATTTCCCAAGATCTAGTTAGCAATGGAGCTAGTGGATGGTAAAACTGGATTTAAACCTGTTATGAGGAAAATGAAACAATGGATCTATTAATTGAATCCACCCACCAAAGTAGTTAAGGGAAAGAAACCACAAAGCTGTTACTGCAGTTAGCTTTACACTGACCAGCAACTTGAAATAACTCGGGCTCCTCTCCGTATGGGACCTGGCCTCTGCAGCAACCAGAGCTAACTCATGACTCCAAGACCCCCCCCCACCCCATGTTGCATTCTCCCCACTCCATACCTACCCAGGTCTTCTAAAGTCCTGTGAGGTGAATGCTATGGAACTTCAGTAAGGTTCCTGCAGCTAAGATACCCAGTGTGTTAGTCAGCTTTTAGTTACTGTACACAAATACCTGAGATAATCATCTTAAAAACAGGAAAGTTTTAGGGCTGGGGTTGTGGCTTGGTGGTAGAGCGCTTGCCTAGCATGCGTGAGGAACTGGGTTCAATTCTCAGCATCATATATAAGTAAAAATAAAGGTCCACCAACAACTAAAAAAACATTAAAAAAAAAACAAACCAGGAAAGTTTTATTTTGGCTAACAGTTTCAGAGGTTTCAGTCCATGGTCACTTGGCTCCATTGCCTTAGGGTCTGTGGTGAAGCACCACATCATGACAGGGAGCACATGGTGGGTGGAGCAAGTTGTTCACCTCTTGGTGACCTCAAAGCAGAGAAGACACCAGTGTCCCACACTCCTTTTGAGGACATGTGCTTAATGACCTAAAACTTCCCATTAGGCCCCACCTCCTAAAGTCTCTACCACCTTTCAATAGTACCATGGGCTAGGAACCAAGCCTTTAACACATGGGCCATTTGAGGACATTCAAGATCCAAACTGTAGCACCCAGCTACCTCTAACCCAAAGAGGCAACTCCTGAGCTTCCTATTAAGAGTTCTGCCACTTCAGTAGAACTCTGCACACCCAAATCCCCTCCTGTTGCTACTGGTGGTGCTTAGAGTGATGGAAGACAAGTTCCCCTGCCAACTAGTGAAATTCAGGAAAGAACCTGCCTCAAGATAACTCCAGAGAAATGAAGTAAAATCCTGAAAAACTAGAGTTCTCCAGTGATCATACAGAGGAAAAGGCCCGCATACTTTCTTCTGCATCATTAATTTTGAAACATTGCTACTTCTAGATCTATGAATTCCTAACAGATGAAGGAGCATCCAAATTTAAGATATCAGGCTCAAATTCCCCAAAATAGCTTAAGGTAGTTCTCAAAGTATGTTCCTGGGACCAGCAGCATTAACTTCACTTGGGAACTTGTTAAAAATGGAAATTCTTAGACACCATGACAGTCCTAGTGAACCAGAAGTGGGGCCCAGGAATCCATATTTTTAACAAGCCCTGTAGGTCATTGTGGTGTCCACTGAAGTTTGAAAACCACTAGCCTAGGAATATGAAAGATGATCCTAGATTCCTTGCTTTAAACCGGCAACATAATGCCCTAGAGTTAGGCAGCTCTCCCAAACAAGACTAGTGCTTAAATGTTCAGGTTTTTTCCCTTGAAAACCTCTAAGAAAAATGGTAGGCCGATAACAGATGATCAGTAAAGATTGATTTGAAGCAATTAAAAAACCCTTATTGTTTATAATAAGGAAATACAAAGTAACTTAAATGTCTATTAATAGGGATATGGGAACTACGGATGTAGCTCTGTGGTAGACCTGGGTTAGACTTTGGGTTCAGTCTCAGCACTGCAAATAACAATAATAATTGTAAGGATTTGGTTAAAAACAAATTCTATGAGGATCAGGACCAGCACTGACCAGCAAGCACTATGTTCACTAAATCCTCATTGGCTGATAGAGTGTATTTGATTTTTTGATCAAATGAATAAATAAATGTATACATTCAAGTCCTAAAGTACAATGCAACCATTAACAAAGATGTTTTCCAATAGTATTCCCCCTCCTACATATTTACCCAAAAACCTGAAAGTCAATAATTATAACTACTTTATTCATAATCAACAAACACTGGAAACCACCCTGTTGCCCTTCAACTGATGAATGGATCAACATTTATACAATGCATATCCATAAAACAGTAATACTGAGCAATAAAAAGAATCAGACTACCAACATATGGAACATCATGGATGAATTGCAAATGTGCTAGGCTAAGTGAAAGAAGCCAGACTTTATAGGCAAATGTGAGTCCACTTACATAGTTTTGTGGGAAAAGCGAAACTAGAACACAAATGAATGATTGCTACAGAACGGGAAAAGTGCCTCTTAACTAAAATTGGACACAAATTTTTGTGGGTGATGGAACTGTTTTATTTCTTGATTGTGGTGGTGGTTACATGAGTATGCATTTGTCAAAACTCATGGGACTCAAAATTTATGCTAAAAAAGCAAGTAAAAAACTTCTTATTTATACTAATTCTGCTATTTATACTTTTTAAAAAAGCATACCAAACATTTTTGAAAACTAATATCCCTGAATACATGGTTGGGTGTACTTAATAAATTTTAAATGAAAAAGAAAATAACAAAACAATATAATAATGTTTTTCACAAACAAATTTTATGCATGTATAAATGTTCATGTATGTCTTTGTTATGTTATATAAATGCCTAGAACACGTTTAGAAAAAATATACTTAAAAGTCATAATGGCAGTTACTTCTAAGGTGGGGACCAGATTTGGGGAAATGTTTTTAAGGAGCTCTTAGTTTATAGGTACCTATTAGAATTATTTATATGAATATGTTTATATATTGTATAATTAAGAAATAAACAACATTCCAGAGAGAAGGATGAACATTAAAAGTTTTAGTAGTAGAACCTAAAAATGGTTGTATTGGATTGTAAAAGCACCCGTGAAGCATGATGACAACAGCGTTCTCAAACAGAGGGAGAGGCAAACACAGACTGTTTTCTTGAAGAGCTGGACAAGCTCAACTCAAGAGGACTTATTTGGGCTCACTTTAAATTTCCTTGGGTTTATTATTTATAGCTTCAAATTGATATTAATGGTGCAAATAAGGCTTTAGGATTAACTATTTTTAAAAAGTCAATATAAGGCATGCTGTCCCCTCTCCTTTCCCACACAAAATAAATATGCCCTCTATTATTAGAAGGCAAAGAAATTACAACCTCAGTGACTGAAAGTTTGAGCATAGTGGATGGTAGCAGAATGAAATTTGGAATGTAGCAACCCAGTCATCCTCCAATTATATGTGCAAATGAGGGGTAAGAATTGCTGAGATGATTAGAAGCTGTGACTAAAACAAAAGAGCTTATTTTAGCTATTATTTTTAAAAACTTACTCATCAGGAATATCTTGTACCAGAGCCGTTATGACTAGAGTATTTTCTATGGTTTAAATTTCTCTCCTGTAAAACAATGAAAAGACAAGTTTAAGATAAATAATAAAGCACGTAAATTATAAAATTCTTATTTCAGGAGGCAGAATGGGCTGAAAATATGAATGACCCTTTAAGAGTTTTATTTAATATCCAGACACGCCCATGCCATATTGTTTCATTCATTTATAATGTATTAGTCAAGGGATCCAGGTTTCTTTGGCATATATTCTTGATCTATAGAGAAATTTCTTCAGAGGACAAGCCTCCCTCCTTACATTCACGAACTTGTGGGCTTTGTGATCATGGATTGGACTTCATTTGAAATTTTGTATTATTCACCTTCAGCCAATATTTTTTAATTTATCTAGATCTGGAAAAAGTCAAACCTTCCTAAGAATGACTGCATGAACTTTTTGCCTGAGAGTGAAAAATTGCATAAAGCCATTTAGTACCAAAATTTGAACTAAGCAGAAAAAACAGTCCTGCCTAAGAATTATAACTGCTTTCCTCGGTTTTTAAGAGTGATCAGAATAGAATTTTTAGACCCTTAAACGTTTGCTAGGAACCAACGAGTTAGTTTGGTGTTTTGCGTTGTTCATTCCAAAAACTAGAGCCTGGTTGATTTTGAATATTTATAATGATTATTTTTTAACATCTCTTTCCCATACATAAGCAATAATTCTTTATGGGAACTGTCCTAATTTCTCTTAAATAATAATCTACCACCATACATGCACATGCGTGCGAGCGCACACACGGAAACACCATTACGTTATTTGTTAAAAATGTGTCAGTCATGATTCTTTGAATCAGCATGTTGTTAGGTATAGGAGAGTCTTGATTGGAACACCTGCCTAAAGCCTATAATATAAGGATTTTGGATGGTGAGACATTTATAGAAGATTTATATTATGGAAAAATATATACACATGTAAGTGTAATCCAATGATGATGTGTTTTAGTATGAATTCATTTTTCTCAAATACGAAGTTTTAGAAGAATAAGATATTTTAGAAGAATCAACGCACTGTTCAAGTCTTCTAAAACACCAAGATTGCTTTTCTGTTTTCCTGAGTTGCATCAATCAAAAAAACATAAAATGGTAATTGGTCTCCTTATCACTCCATCAGATACATAAATGTTTTATAGATTTTTAATTTTGATGTATAGCATATTTACGACACAATTTACACCCATATTGATTTGAAATTATCTTATTAGATGATACCTGCTGGCTATGTGGGGGCAGGAAGGGACCACGATTCTTCTAAGGTTTCCAAGTGAGATGATCATTAGAAAGTTTCTTGGTCTTTTTTTTTTTTTTTTGTACTAGGGATTGAGCCCAAAGCACTACTACTGAGCTACATTCCCAGTGGTTTTTTTATTTTTTATTTTTTATTTTGAGACAGAGTATCAGTAAGCTGCTGAAGGTCTGAGTTGCTGAGGCTTGCCTCAAACTTGTGACCTTCCTCAGTGTCCCAAGTTCTGGGATTACAGGCATGTGCCACTGCTTCAGTTTCAAGATCTTTTTGAAAACATTTCTAATATTCCCACCTCTTACAATATGCATTTTTCCCTCCATGACCTTAATTTTCTCCTTAAGATTTGCACTTCAGCAGTAATCTTAGTGTAAAGGGGAAATACACATAATAATAAGTTCATTTAAATTTATAATGCTCTGGTTCTTTTTTGAAGGTAGTCTTGTATGAAGCAAGGAATTCAAAACAGAACCCTAGTTCTGCAAATGTACAAGGAAGCTATAAACTTGCAGTCACTTAGCTATCTATTTTGAAGCACATCCACCCTTACTAGAGGGCAGGATTGGCTCAATCTCTGGAGTAGCACATGCATAATAAAGATGAATAGATACTGATAATTACTTCTTCATATATGTAGATGTTAGAGAACTGTTTCAAATGTATCTTGGGTTGAAAAGACCCATCAACCATGGCAAATCTAATCTATTAATTCTCCTAATTCATTGCTATATACTTTCTCTTTCTCAAGCTACCCTCACCCCTTCCATCTTCGTTTTCAACCCTTGCTTCCTAAGAGTGATAAGAAAAAGAACTTCCATAGACCACCATACAAACACAGCCACCTGGGTCTGGGGTTGTGGCCCAGTGGTAGAGCACTTGCCTAGCATATGTGAAGCACTGGGTTCAGTCCTCAGCACCACATAGAAATAAATAAAAATAAAAGCCTATCAACTACTAAAAAAATAAACAAAAAAAAACAACTACTTGCAATCACCTATCTGTGCCTGCCTGTATTCTCTTTTTTCCTGTTCTTGTAAATGAAATGTTTTTAGCTCCATCCATCTTGTGCACTAGGTTCCTGTGTTAGTCAGATTTCCATCACTGTAACAAGATACCTGAGAAAATCAACTTAGGAAAGATTTTGTTTGGCTCATGGTTTCAGAGATTTCAGCAGATAGTTGCTTGGCTCTATGGTTGTGTGCAGCAAAACATCATGGTGGGAGCATGTTGCAGAGTAGAGTTGCTTACTTCATGATGGTCAGGAAGCCAAGAGAGGGTGCAAGGAAAGGACTAGGAACACGATACACACTTCGGAGGCATGCATGCTATCAGTGACTCACTTCCTCCAGCGAGGTCCCACCTCTTACAGTTTTCACTGCCTCCCCAAAAAACAATCAAATTGTTTTTTCTCATTTTTTAATTGCAGCATTAGAGTTGTGCATAATGGTAGGATTTGTTATTAGATATTTGTACATGCATACATGCCATCGAATTATTAGTCTAACAATGGATTAGTCCACTTACAAGGTTAGAGCCCTCATGATCCAGTCACTTCTAAAACCCCACCTCAGAACATTACTGTACATTACTGTAAGCCTTCAATACATGAACCTTTGGGGGACATTACAGAACTAAACCCTAATAGTCCCATCACTTCCTCTACTCAAAGATAATCATTCAGCAACTTTCTCCACTTCCTGCATCATTATTCCCACCCTCGCTCTCTATTGGATCATTCCCATTTGAATGAACTACAAACCACCTTGGTAGACAATTGTCACTTCTATCTGTATTCTTGCTGTAGGCTTCTAAGTGGTTTCCTTTCATATTTATATCCCCCCCCCCCCCCCGCCCCCAGGATGCTTCTGTTAAAATCCAGGAAGATCTTGCTACCTCTACCTTTCTGCTCAGAACCCTCCAGAGGCTTCACATTTACTGAGAGTAAAAGTGAAATCCCTACAAAACCCTATTTGGTCTTCCCTGCCCTCTCTCTGCCCAGTCTCTATTATAATACCCTATTCCTCTCCCTTGACTCTTCCTACAGAGTCATACTGCCTTCTTTGTTTTTCCTTCTTTGTTTCTCCTACTTCTACCACTTGCCCCAGATTTTCATATGGCTTGTTCCTTTACTTTTGATCTTCCCTCAGTCATCACCTTATCAAGAAGCCTTCCCTGCCCACTCTTGAAAATTTTAATTCTCAGGCTGAGGGTATAGCTCAGTGGCAAAGAGCTTGCCTGGTATGCATGAGGTCCCCAGCACTGGGGGGAAAATTTTTTTTAATTTAAAATTGAAAAATGAAAACAAATCATAACTCTCCCCATCTCTTCTGTTCTGTTCCCCATTATACTTTTCTCCAAGTTGTGAAATACTATACATATTTTTACTTGTTAATTACTTATAGTCTGTCTTCCCCAAATTCCCTACCCCAAGTAAGATCCATGAGTGGGTGGGATTTTTTTTTTTTCCCTTTCTTAGCCGCCTCCTATATTACTGGTCATATGTTAAATACAGTTTAAGCTTCAATTGAGTCTGTATAGACATCTTTCTGCCCGGGAATTGTGACTCTTCTCTTATATCACTTAAGAGGAATGCACCCTAAAAAAGTATATATGTTAATGCTTTTTGAATTTTTATACTTTCATTTGCTCACTATTAAAGTTTTCTGAATTCAACTTAGATATTTATACTTTTTTTGTGGTCCCTAGTCAAAGATGATCTGCTAAAAATTTCTCCCTAAGTGCAGCTTCAATTGTACAACAAATTTTTACATTTAAATTTTGATGTATTGTATTTTTATTGTTTAGTTTAAAATATTTTCCTGTGACCTTTCTGGTAATTTATTGATTTCTAATTTAATTGCATTTTATGGCCAGAAGCCATTTTTTTATAGTTTAAGTCTTTTTAAAATTTTTGAGACTTGCTCAGTGGCCCACCAGATGGTTTTTCCTAGTGAATGTTCCCTGTTCCCTTAAAAAAAAAAATACATAATCTGGCAGTTGTGGAATGGAGTGCTCTATTTAGTGTCAATTAAGAAAGTTGGTTGATAGTATTATTAAAGTCTTCTGTATCTTTGTTGATTTTCCATCTAGTTATCTTATGAATTATTTTATCAATCACGGAAGAGTTGAGATCTCTACTATTGTGAATTTGCCTACATGTCCCTTTAGTTGTGTTAGTTTTTACTTCTTGAAGCTCTGTTAAATGGATAATTACTTAGAATTGTTTTCTCCTCATGATGATTATCCTTTTTATCATTATGAAATGTCCTTTTTTATTTCTAGTAATGTGCCTTAACCTAAAGTCGACTTTGCCTATTAATGTAGCCACTTCAGTTTTCTTATGATCAGTGTTTGCTTTATATATCTTTTCCTATTCTTTTACTTTTAATCTAGCTGTCTTTATTTTTAACATATATATCTGATAGATAGGATACAGTTTGGTTTTGCATTATTATTCAGTCTGACATCTCTGCCTTTTAATTGGTGTGCTTAGTCCATTTGTGATTAATGTAATTGTTGATATGGTTGGGTTTGTCTGCCATCTTGCTATTCCTTTTCTTTTTATCTCCTCTTTCTTAGTTCATTTTTCTTCTTTTTCCTTTTTTTTTTTTTTTTTTTTTTTTTTTTTTTTTTTTTTTTTTTTTTTTTTTTTTTTTTTTTTTTTTTTTTTTTTTTTTTTTTTTTTTTTGGTGGGGTGGGGGGTTCATTTTATCTTCTCTGTTTATTAGCTGTGCTTCTTTATACCTTTTTAATGGCTACTCTAGGGTTTACAATATGCATATTTAACTTGTCACAATCTACCTGCAGTATTATACCTTACAACAATATACTTCCATTTCTCCCCTCCTGTCCTTTGTATTATTGTTGTCAGACATTTTATTTCTATATATATTTTATATACCTACATTATAATTATTTTTATTTTAAATGATCAATTGTCTTTTTAAAAAATTAAATGTCAAAAGGGTTTGTATTTGCCCACATGGATACCATTTCCAGTGTTTAATTCCTTATATATACTTTATTTTTTAAGTGATATTTTCTTCAGCCTGAAGAATTTATTTTATAAATAAATTTATTTTATTATAAATAATTTTTATTATAAATTATTTTTATTATAAATAATTTATTTTATATATAAATAATTTATTTTATAAATAAATAAATTCTTGTAATACAGGTCTATTGATGAAAAATTCTCACACTTTTGTTTATTTGAAAGGGTCTTTCTTTTGCTTTCATTTTTTTAAGGGTTTTTGTTTGTTTTGTTTATTTTAATTAATTTATTTATTTGGATAAAGAATTCTAAATTGACAGATTTTTTTTCTTTCAATACTTGTGTCCTTGCTTGCTTTGTTTCTATTCAAAAATTAGCAGTCTTTCTTTGTTTCTGCACATATATTTTAGTCAGCTTTTTCATTGCTGTGACTAAAAGACCTGACAAGAACAATTAGAAAAGGGAAAGTTTATGTGGTTCCAGTTTCAGAGGTCTCCATCCATACATGTCCAACTCCATAGCTCTGAGCCCATGGTAAGAACATCATGGAAGAAGAGTGTGGCAAAGGAAAACAGCTCAGGATATGGCAACAAGGAAACAGAACTCTTCTCACCAGGGACAAAATAGAAACTCCAAAGGCACCCATTAACCCACCTCCTCAAGCCACACCCTGTCTGCCTACTGTTAACACCCAGTTTATCCCTATCAATGGATTAATGCATTGATTAGGTTACAACTGTCAATCATTTCACCTCTGAACATTCTTGTATTGTCTCACACATGAGCCTTTGGGGGAATCTGAACCATAACAATGTAATATGCCTTTTTTTCCTTTAGCTACTTTTAAGATTTTCTCTTTATCACTGGATTTCAACAACTTAATTATGACATGCTTTGGTGAGGTCCTGTTGATATCCCATTCAGAGATCATTGAGTTTTTATATCTATGAGTTTATAATCTTCATCAGATTTGTGAACATTTTAACCACGATTTTTTCACATATTTTTTTCTGCCCCATTCTTTCTCACTTCTGAATTGCACATTTTTGGGATCCATTGATCTTGTCCCACAGGTCACTGAGGCTTTTGGGGTTTTTGTTTTGTTTCCCCTCTGTGCTTCAGGCTGTATAATTTCTACTGCCCATTTTTCAAGTTCACACATCTGTAGTGTTATTACTAAGCCCATCCAGTGAATTTTTTTATTTCAGGTAGTGTGTTTTTCAGCTTTAAAAGTTATATATGGTTCTTTCTGTTGTTCTTTTACTGTCTATTGAGGTACCTCATTAGTTTCCAAATTATTTCATGTTTTCCATTACATTCTAAATACATTTATAAGAACTGTTTTAAAGGGTTTTTTTTTTCCTATTTTTTCTACCATCTCTATCAATTCTGAATTTGTATTGACTGATTTGGGGTTATGGCTTATGTTTTCTTGCTTCTTTATATGTCTAATAATCTTTTATTGGTGCTTGTGATCACTACACTGTTGTATGTCTACATTTTCTTATCTTCCTTCTAGGAATGTTTGGAGTGTTCTGTTCCAGCAAGCAGTTAATTTACTTGAAGATTAGCCCAATTCCTTCAACCTTGTTTTATGCTTTGTTAAGATGATTCTAAACAAAACAAGTCAAAGCTTTTCTTTAAAGGGTCAGATAGTAAGTATGGCACTATAGGCACTACAGTCTCTTTTGCACATTTGTCTTTTTTTTTTTTCCTTTCTTTCTTTTACAACACTTTTTAAATGTTTGAAAAATCAAACAAAACAAAGCAAAAACCACTTCTTTCTTTGTAAGCCATACAAAACTAGGCTGTGGTTTGGATTTATTCTATAGGCTGAATTTACCAACCACTGTTTAAAAAATTCTTATTCTAGGGCTATTTTAACTATAGTTTTATAGTATGGTCTTTTAAAGTTATTAAATGCCTCTTTGTCAGGTTATGGACTCTAAGACCCGTGCTTTTACCCTGTATGTAAGACAGCAGATGAGCTTGCCACAGTTTCACAGATGCTGACAGAAGACATGAGACTCCTAGGTAAGATACAAAGAAACTTACTACTTACAGCACAGCAGGTGGCATGGGCTTCATCTTCTCATTGGTTCTCCTTAGTCCTAAGTCCCCCTGAGAACAGTATAGAGTGGATCAAGGTGATTGTTACTTACACAGTGGGGCTCTATCACTTCTTAGGAGCCCTGAGCTTAGGAAACCTCTAATCTTATGAAGCAGCTGCTAGCAGATCTGCTAAACATCACCCTGGAAAGCTTTTGTCTTCTGTTATCCTGGTCAGGAAACAAATTAGCCCTCTGTTCAGGAGGGTGGCACTATACCTTCTAGAGGCTATTGGCTATACAAACATCCTTAGAAAGGTAGACTTGGATAAAACCTGTCACAAGACATTCAGAAATGCCAGGAAGGATTATCTCTTAGCATCCACATTTTCAAGAGGTTTTCCACTGGTTGTAACTCAAATATTTGCTACTATATGAAAGTGTTGCTTAAGTCTCAACTCCCAGTACTTCTTTCTCTGAGAGTTGTTCTCACAGAAATTGTTCTTTGCCTGTCCTTATGTAATCCCACTTTATTCATACGCATCTTAGTACTCACAGATTCAAGATAGTCCTTACACAGATCTCTGGAGCTCTGTCTCTTCTTTGCTTTCTCCTTTCTGGTATTGTTTCTCAAATTTTTGTTACTTTTCTAAGTTTCAGTCTTTCTCTTAAGTTCAGCAAAACCGCTGTGCTTTCCTTGGGTTCTCCCTCTTTGTCTATAAATCCAGAGTGCCTCCAGGCAGAAATCTGGGGCAGTCATGGAACTAGACTCATTTGTTTTATTTCTCTCAGGGATCTCAGTCCCACACTGGCTGCTGTTCATCTTCTCAAAATAGTCATCTATAGGGGCTGGGGCCGTGACTCAGTGGTAGAGTGCTTGCCTAGCATGTGTGAGGCACTGGGTTTGATTTTTAGCACTGCATATAAATAAATAAAGTCCACTGACAACTAAAAAAAATCTTAAAAAATAGTCATTTATACATTTTGTCTATTTTTGACATTTTTTAATAGGAAGAAAGCTAGGCCTATTGCCATTTACTCCATCATTGATCATGTCTTTTCCTTTAAGCATTAACTCATTTATATGTTTTGGAATTTTGATTTACACAATCACTTTGAGTGGGAGATTCTTTGGTTATCATTCTTTCTTAAATTCAATGAATGTTTCCATCTTTCCTTACCCCCATTCCATACCCTAGTTCAGAACCCATTCTTAAAATGGCTTTAGATGATGCCTGTGTCTTATCTATATTGGGATCTAGCCAGCTCAGTACCTGAGTCAGCTTGTGTTTCATCTCAGCTGCTGTTGTGACAGTTTTCTTTTGTCCTTTTGCCTTTCTGGGCTCATAGCTTCCAATAAATACATAGCCCAGGCAGTGTATCTACAGCAGTTTTATTTAGCCTTCTTTCATGGGACTAAGGAGAATCTGGTGAACAACCATAGCTGTTTGCCTGGAACTGAGAGTTTTGGGGGACTTGGGATTGTCAGTGCTGAAACAGTGAGAGCTCTGGAAAAACCAGGATGGTTGGTCAAGTTAGTTCTGCTCCAATTTCTGGCTTTCAGTAACAAGGCTGGCTTTGGTCTCCATCTTGGATAGACCATTTTAACCCACATATTCCACAAAAGCTAAATTTGCAGTTGCCACTAGCTGCTTTAAAATCCATACCCTAATAGGCTGCAGCTCTACCCTGGCTCATGACTTTGCATTTCTGTTGTTTCTGGTCCACAGGGATGTTGTTTTTGTTTTTTGAGCCCTAGAATGGTCTTTGAATTTTATCTTTTTCTATTTTATCTACTATTACCATGTGTTAGAATATGTACAATGACTTGAAGCATGAATTTATTGTACATTCTTGACTTGGAATTGATTATTTTTTAGTTTAATATTGTCCTAGTTTGGGAAATATTGTAATTTAATGACCTACCTTATTCAAAATCCCTTCCAGACTTCCCAGTTATTTTGAGGGACACGTCATAAAAATTCAGATAAAATATAGTCATTTTCCATATAATGGTTCCATTCTTTCTTCATAGACATCATAGTTTAGTACTCAAATAGAACAGGGAGAAATAGCATTCCAGCTTCCACTCATTCTACATCTTCTGGTTAATGACAGTGGTAGTAGACCATACTTAACCATCCTCCCACCTCCACTTCTGGCTACTCTCCTTTCTTCATTCTTCATTCCTGAAGAGGCAGATAGAGCACAGTAAAAGGGGGACTAGGGCAGTGTCTTCCAACTTCTGTGAAGATGAGAATCCTTTTTTTATATAACCATCATTCTATTTGGAGGGACTATATGGATTTTTAGAACCTTTATAATAACTTTGGAGCCTTTCCAGAGTTACTAAAGTTGAGCAGAAGGAGCAAGAAAATGTACCATGGTACATTCCTGTAACCCTAGTGACTTGGGAGGCTGAGGCAGGAGGATTGGAAGTTCTAGGCCAGACTCAGCAATTTAGTGAGGCCTTATGCAACTTAGCAAGACCCTGTCCCAAAATTTTAAAAAAATTAAAAGGTCTGGGGACTTAACTCAGTGGTAAAGTGCCACTGGATTCAATCCCCAGTACAAAACAAAAATAAAGTCCTTCTGTTTCCTTGTCTGTAGGCCTCAAATGATATTCTATCTACATTATTTTAGATGTGGAGATTATTTTAGACCTTTTTAAAATTGGTACATCATGATTGTACATAATAGTGGGCTTTGTTGTTATATATTCATACATACACATAACACAATTTGGTTAATTTCATTCTCCAGTACCTCCCCTTTCCTTTTCCTCTTCCCTCCTGCTAGTCACTTTCCCTATTCTATGGGTTTCCTTTCCATAAGATCCCCATCTTTTTTCTTCTCTTTTATTCCACATATGAAAGGAAACATATAATCCTTGACATTCTGAATCTCAAGTTCCATCCATTTTCCTGAAAATAACATAATTTCATTCTTTTTATGACTGAATAAAGCTTCATTGTGTGTGTGTGTGTGTGTGTGTGTGTGTGTGTATCACATTTTCTTTATCCATTCATCTGTTAATGGACACTTAGGCTGGTTCCATAATTTGGCTATTGTGAATTGTGCTGCTATAAACATGGGTATGCATGTATCACTGGAGTATGCTGACTTTAATTCTTTTGGCTATACACTGAAGAGGAGCATACCTGGGTTATATGATGGTTCTATTCCTAGTCTTTTGAGGAACTTCCATACTGATTTTCATAGTGGTTGTACTAATTTATAATCACACAAACAGTTTGTTAGATGTGAACATTTTTAAAAATAATGTTCCATCTTTTCCATTCGGTGCAAATAACAAGCCAGTTAGCTGTCTGGCAGATTTGCATTATGATTTACAGGGAGTATTTTAAAAACTCCTGGATTCAAGAGTGATTGAACTAGGCCCTAACATTTCAAATCCAAATATCTAAATGTCATACAAACCACAGTGTCGTTATAGTACAAAACTGGTGAAGTAGCAAAAATATTTGCTGGAGCAAAGTAGAACACACTAACCATCTTAACTCTACTTACAAAAATACAATTCCTTCAGTCAGCTTTGGTCTTTTATTTTTAATTCAAGTGGTAAAAATATGTATGTGGTCATTCCCATTTAGAAATGTTAAAACTGGTGTTTCATGGTATCATCCAATTTAAGAGCCAGTCTGTTTTTAAAAGAAATAAATATGTGAGTTATCTGCTCATATGAAAGAATTAAGCATTTTCTGGGAGGTAATTTAATAAAGATAAGATTACTCAAGAAATTACTACCTTACTGTTTTGTTTGCTTCTTTTGTTAAATAAATTAACTGAAAAACTGCCTTGATGGAGTATCTTAAAATAACTCCATAGGTAGCTATTTTTGTGATTCCTGACTTGAGTTGTGAAAATGTTACAAAATGAAATGGAGAGCTATCACTTAGCAGTTGAGAACATACTTTTCTTATTTAACTATGATTAAATACTGCAGGAGGAAGATATGTGCTAAAATTAGCCATTGAGTTGGTCCAATAGCTGTATAAATTATAATCCTTTAGAAATTGTAGTCGGTTTAAATCAGGGCACTGCAATGTGTAAATATAAATCACTTGTGCCACATACTTATGAGGCCATTATACCATGGCTATCTCCATTGCAGATCTGTAGAATTATCAAAGCTAGAGTTTCCTCATTTAGTGTTTCAATTTCATTTTGTTTTTCTTTCATATATGAAAAGACTTTTAGAAAATGATATTTAATTTTCTAATGTCCTGGCCCCCAAGATCCTTCATCCATAAAATATATTTATGTGTCAGAAAGCAAAGTATTGGGTGAGTACTTTAAACAGCATACTAAAACCTATAAGTTTTAGAAAATTATGGGAAAAGCAATATGAGAGAGTGTAGAGAGAATGAGTCTTGGAGTCAGACAGACCTATCTGCTCCACTATATAATTTTGTATACGCTTTCTGTATAACTTTGGCAAGGTCACTTGATTTCTATGGATCATAGCTCACTTATCTGGTTAAAAAAATCAAAAAATATTAGATACTGAGAAAATGTTATTTTCTAATGTAATGTCCTTAAGAAGACATTTAGATATGCTGCTATGCAGACAGGTTTTATTAACTAAATGTTCATTGTGTACCAGACATTGATGCTCTCCATTGCATTTTGTAACTTTTCCATACCTCAAGTCAGGAATCAAAAAACAGCTACCTATGAAGTTATTTTAAGGTACCCCATCAAGCATTTTTCCAACTAATTTCTTTTAAAAAAACAAGAACAACAACAACAACAAAAAAAAAACCAATAAGGTAGTCATTTCTTGAACTATTATCTCATTTAGTCCTAACACACATATGAAGTACTGGAATCTGTGTAGTCCTTGTATATATTTTTAGGCTTTACTTGCCTAAGTTACATGGCTAAGGAAATGGCATCACCAGACTAGAGCACAGTGCTCTTAACCACTATGATTTCCGCCTCATGAATATTAAAACTTGTTAGCTCCTCATTTCTCTGAACAAAATACCTGACAAGAATAGCTTAGAGGAGGAAAAGTTTATTTTGGCTTATGGTTTTAGAGGTTCAGTCCATAGTTGGCTGCACCATTACTCTCAGTGTGGTGAAGGAAAGCTCATAGTGGCTAGGAAGGGGTTGGTGGGGCGCACAGGGAAGATGAACCCTTCTAGGGCATGCCCCCAGGATCTTACCTCTGCTAGCTATGCCCCACTGCCTACAATTACTACCAGACAGTCCATTTAAACTAGGATGGACCGATTACATTACAGCTGTCATAATTTTATCATTTCACCTCTGAATATTCCTACATTAACATAATAGCTTTTGAGGGATACTTCATATCCAAGCCACAGTATTTTGCCCCTGACCCCTAAAAGCTCATGGTCATCTCACAAGGCAAAATTCATTTAGTATTTCAAAGAGGCGCCATAGCTTTAACAGTTATAGCATTGCCCCAAAGTTCAAGTCCAAAGTCTCATCTGAAACTCAGGACAAACTCTTGGCTGTAAGCCACTGTAAAAATCAAAAGGAAGTTACACATACCCAATACACAGTGGCACTGAGTAAACATTCCCATTCCAAATGGAAGGAATAAGGGCAGAGAAAGAAGAGATGGGAGCAAAGCAAGACAAACCCAGCTGGGCAAACATTTGGTCCTATAGCTCCCCATCCACAATCTGGGCACTTGGCAATGAGGTGTTCTCTCCAAAAGGCTTACATAGCTCCACCCAATGGCCTTGCTGGTTGCAGCCTACATGGCCTTTCACTTAGCCTGGCTCTGTCCACAGCCAGTAGCTTTCCTTGGCAGATGTTTCATATTACTGACATCTCTTAATTCCTAGGGTCTCCATTCTAACTTCACCTTCAGTTTCACACCTTCACATATTGCTCTCTCAAGAGCTGCCATACATGATCACAATTCTGCCACACTTTACTTGGCCTCCAACTTTCTTTAAAATCTTGATGGAAGTCCCCATTACCCCTTAACTCCAGCATCCTGCATTCCTGAGGAACCAGCACAAGGTAAATGACACCAAGGTCTTCCACCAGCTCAAGCAGTAGCTGGGCTCCTTTGACCATGAGGCTGCAATGGTCTCTGAGTGCCTGGGCAGCTACGTACTATGCAAAGAATTCTGGGGAAACAACTTTCTGGGCACCCTATGTGAACAGGGTGCTGCCATGTTCTCTTAAAGTTTTTATTTCTACAACATTGAGCCTTCAGTGGGTTTGGTCTTGCTGATTCTTGAGATGCCCTCAAGCATCTTTTCTTATGTCTCTGTGCTAAGTATTTACCTTCTCTTTTGTGGTGGTAATATCTTCAACAATCATGTCTTCCTTGACCTTAATTTTACACTCACTTTTCTGGCCAAACTGCAAGTTTTTAAAATCCTTAGCCTCTATTGTCCACTCCCAATTCTCTCAGTAAACCTGGCTTTAAGCTTCCAGAAAAATCCATGCCACTGCCTGAATACTGTGCTATCCTTGAGTTTCCTCTGCCAGATTAATTAGAACATCACCTTTAAATTCATTCTCACACAAAAATCTTAGGAAATAAGCAAACTGTAGACAACTTCTTTGCCAGAATATAACACAAATGGCTTCTAGGTCAATTCCTAATAGAATCCTCATTGCCCTTTTAAGCTTCATGAGCACAGTCTTTACTGTCCGCATTCCTATTGGCATTCTGGTCTTCTCAGCTCCCACCAGAATCACCCATTATGCTCCATTTAAAACATTCTAAAGCTTCTCTACCCTGCATCTCCAAAAATTTCTAAACTCCTCCCACAAACCATTTCCAAAGACTTCTGAACCACATAGTCTAGTTAGTCACAGTCATGCCCCTACTCATGGTACAAATTACTGTGTTAGTCAGTTTTTCTTCAGTGTGACCAAAATACCTTACAAGAACAACTTTTAGAGGAGAGAAAGTTTATTTTGGCTTGTGGTATAAGACTATGAGTTCATCAGTCCATGGTTGACTGAATCCATCACTCTGGGCAAGGAGGAGGAAAGTTGCTCAGTTCATTGTGGCCAGGAAGGAAAAAGAGAGGGGAAGGGACTGTAGGAAAGATGAACCGTCCAAGGGCATGCCCCCAGTGACCCACCATATCCAGCCATGTCTCACCTGCCTACCATTGCCACCCAATTATTCCATTCAAACTAGGAAATACCAATGAGGTTATGACTCTCATAATCTAATTATTTCACCTCCTGCATTAATATAGGAGCTTCTGGAGGACACCTCAAATACAAACTATAACAATAACAAAACTTGTTGGAGATAGCTTACCAGTGCAATGCTGACAGAAAATTAATATCAAACCATTCTTTTTTTTCACCGTATTAAATTTGATACTTGTATTAGTTTCTTAGGACTGCCATTATCAAGTGCCTTAGACTAGATGGCTTAACAACAGAAAATTATTTTCTCACAATTCTGGAAGCTAGAAGTTCAAGATAAGTTTCTTCTGAGGCAATGGTCTGAATGCTTATTCCCCCAACCCCAATTCTTATGTTAAAATCCTAATCCCAAGGTAATGGTATTAGGAAATTGAGCCTTGGTAGGTGGTTATTTCAAGAGGACAAAACCATCATGAACAGCAATACCCTCTTATAAAAGAGGTTCCATAGAGACTCCTCATTCTTTCTACTATGTAAGGGAAAAAAACAAGAAGGTGCCATCTATGAGGAAACAGGTCCCCAGCAATAACCAGATCTGCTGGTACCTTGATCTTGGACTTCCCAGAATTGTGAGAAATAAATGTTGTTCATAAGCCAAACAGTTTACGGTGTTTTGTTACAGCAGTTTGAACTCAGCTGCCTTCTTGTGTCCTCCCATGTTGTCCTTCTGTGTTGTCTGTGTTCTAATTTTCTCTTATGTGGACACCAGTCCTATTGGATTATAACTACCCTAATGACCTCATTTTAACTTACTTTTTTAAAGACAAATAATATCTTATATTGAGGTAGTAGGGGGCTTCAACATATAAATGGGGGGGGTGTTGTGCTTCAGCTCCTAATAATGCATATATAGGGTAAACCATGTGATATCAAGTAAAGAGTAACCAACATTATAGAGTTATTACTATGTGTGAAACTCTGTTCACAACATTTTACACTGTTCACAACACTTTACATGTATTTGTTTTGTCCATACAAGATAGGTACTATTTGTATCGCCATTTGTAACAAAGAGATTAAGTAATTTGTCCAGAGTTACATAATTAGAAAGTGGTACAATGGGATATAAAGCCATGTAGCCTAACTCCAAAGTCTGTATCTTATCCACTATATTATACTGTGCCTCTCAAAAAGAAGAGACATCCAATTTGGACCAAAGAAATGGAAAACACAGTCATTTATCCTTGAGGTAAAATTATTATTAACCTGAAAAATCTGTGTATGCTGTCTCTATACCAACTTCATTTATTTATTTAATTTTGAGACAGAATCTCACTAAGTTTCTGAGGCTGGCCTCCAACTTGTAATCCTCCTGCCCCACTTCCTGAGTCACTGGTGTTACAGGTATGTGCCACCATGCCTGGCTACTATGCTTTATTATGGCACATACTAATACTATACTTTATGAGATCTTAAAAATGGAAATTTTTAATTAAGTTTCCAGCATTCTACTTTAAGTAGTAAAGGGTCACTGAAGACCAGGTATTTTTCTTCTAAAAATTCAAAAGAAAATAGTAGTCCCAATGAAGTATTAATATTTGAAGACCTAGGATATAAATGCCTACTTCTGGCTTTTCTCCTAAGCAGATATCACTCCTGCCTCAGCTCATTTTACTGACATAGGAAAAGGAGCCAAGTTCCATGTCTATGAGATGTTGGGCTTAGCAGTAGCAATACACTCCTTCCAGTCATTGCACTAAATCTTCACAAGCAAGAGCTTGGACCCAGAGGTGACTAGGAAGAGAAATTGTAAACCCTTCCCTCATTTTCTCCCAGAATCTCCAAACAGTGACAAAAGAAACTGTAAACCCCTCTCCCTCTACAGAGAAATGGTATTTGAGGCAATTTAGTTGAATATCACACAGTGTACCTCAGCTCACTTTGTGTTTAAACTGAAAGGAAGGAAGGGAGGGAGGAAATTTGGGGTTAGGAAACACTCTATGGTGCTCTGTCTTTGCCAGTCATTTTAGTATGTCCACAGAGCCTCTGCCGTCAAGATGTTAATAGTTTGGTAACTGGATGCATTTATAAAGATGAGATAATGAGAATTTACAGAGAAGTCACAGTCAAGTTCTGAGTAAAAATAATCAGATAAGAAAATGTTTAGTTGAGTCTTGCTGGTCAGGATATACCTGACTGGAGTTATCAAAACAAACTCCATGAAGAAGAGGTCAATTTTGTGATTGGCCTGGGAAGATAGGATAGGGTTTGTTGGCTGGAGAGAAGCAAGACATTTTAGAGAGAGAATTCAACACCAGCTGGGACATGAAGGCAGGAATCAGAGAGAAGCATGTGGAAAAAATGAGGAGACAGACATCATCTCTGGAACAGATTGGGGAAGTAATGGGATATACTTTATGAATAGATAGAGTGGGATCCGATTACTCATACAAATGTGGCTTCATGTTGAAGACCAGCATGATTAGTCTCAATTGAATTGCTCGGTGAAATTCTCAATTTTCTGAACATGCTTGTAAGATGCACGTCTCACAGCAGAATTAAGTATTCTGTACTTAGTAGCATGTTTGTTTTTGTTAAGGGTGCTCAGCCTGCAACATACTCTGGACCACTGCCCCTGATTCTCCATTTAGAGTTGGTGGCGTGCCTAATTGAGCTGGGAGCTCAAGCAGGCATTAGCCCTTGCCTTCACGCAGGCCTGGCGGGAGGCCTTGGAACAAGCTTAAGTGGCTCTCTGTGGTCGAGTGGAGTCAGCAGGAGAGTGCGCCTACCTTGTGATGGCATGTAGCCTCAGAAATGGTGCCGATTCTTAATATGCATTCTCTGTCTGAATGTTATAGACCTTAAGAGGGAAGAACTTCACAAAATTCTGAGAGAATTCTGAGACCCCCACCACCCCGCCCTTGCTGACTTGTGGCAGTAGAAAGAAGCTTTGAACTCATAGACTTTTATCTGAATTCTGACTCTCCTGTTTGACTTTAAGCACATTGCTAAAGCCTGGTGTTTGGTTTGGTTTGGTTTGGTTTGCGTCACTGGGGATGGAACCCCAGGGTGCTTTAACTCCAAGCTACACCTCCCAGCCTTTTCCATTTTATTTGTGAGACAAGTTCTCACTAAATTGTTGAGGCTGGTCTGGAACTTACAACCTTCCTGCCTCAGCCTCCTGAGTTGCTGGGATTATAGGAATGTGCCACCATGCCCAGCCCGTTTTATTTTTTAATCTGTGAAATAAACCAATAATCATTCAGTTAGTTTTAACTTTATTCCTTCCTTTTTGCAATTTCTCAGTCCCTGATATTCTTGAAGAATGTCTTTTCCTGATTGTAAAATGCTCTCTGCTCTTGAGGAACTGAAAACTCTCATGTTTAGGATGTTCATACATCTTAAAGGAAATGCAGGGGCAGATGGAGTGTCCCTGCACTCCTCCCCAACCATGTATTTATTTCCTCAGGATAGGATTTCAAGTCCATCAGAGCCAGTCCTTATAATAGTACACAGTTCAATACAGCTCAAAGTTCTTAGAAATTGTTTAAGAACACTCTTACTTGAACTGAGTTGAAGACGAGATAATGAGCTAAATCCATTAATTATATGGCCTAACACACACACACACACACACACACACACACACACACACACCATATATATTAAGGTTACATGTGACAAAGCATTCTATGAGTTTAGAGACAGTTGGGCAAGGCCATAAATTGTCATATTACTAAATTGTTATCATTAATGTTCAAACCTCCAACTACAAGTTCATCCTTAGAAGTTGGCTTAGAAATTACAATGTGCTTTCAGTAATTTGAGTGTACCAATTGTGCTTGCGGCTAAGAAGTGCTTGGGGTTTGCTGGTTAGTTATTTTGCCTGTTTTTGAATCCTAAAAGTAACCACCTCATGAGAACAGGATGGGCTTTGTGAAGATTATATTCCAGTTGCGGGGTACATTGTTCTTTTCCCCCTTGCCTTTCATTTCTAAGCACATTTGTCCCTCTCTGAAGCAGAGGAGACATTTGAGCAGCTGCAGAAAGCAGCTGTAGCATCTTCTGTGTCATCTGCTCCCCTGCTTTGCAGACTTTGTCCCCATCCTCTGCTCCCAGTTCTCTCTCTCAAAATGGCTCACTGCCCTTTTCTGCCCAGTTCCCCACCTGAGTACTTGCACTGCCCCTATCATGATTTCAGGGATTTTGCCTGGTGTCCCCTTGCTTACATTCTTTTTATAACAAGATCATTAGTGAAAACATTTGTGTCTTATGAAAAAATGGCATGAAAGAAAGATCTATTGGTAACAAAGTTGCTTGCTGCTGCCTCCCCAAATTCTGCTTATTATTTTTGGTGGCACACTACCATATCAGTACAATGTATAGCTGTAATTTTCCATTTACACACAAAGGCCAGACAATTGTGACTCTTTCAAGGAAAGCCCTCCACAGGGTTATTTTGAAAGAAATTATTTGTTCATCCTATGCACAGTGAGCCACTATTCCAGAGGCATTTCCTATAACTTCCCAGAGTGCTTAGGGACTGGTTGAGCCACTCCCTATGCTCCTCTCAGTGCACAATAAACTGCCAGAATCAGTAGCTATGGAATCCTTTTTCTTTTTTCTTTTTTCTGAATGTGCACTTGAGCATATGCATGTCTCTAAAGTAGAATATAGGAAACAGTGAAGGGTGCATTCCTTTGCACAATATGTTAAAGGAATTTGTGTTCTGTGGTTTTTAGAGACAAGCCAGCTCATTTTGACTGTTTCTTTTAATGTTGTTTGATTTTGTACACTTATAAAATGGGCTTGCATTCTTTTTCTCTATTTGAAAAGGCTATTATGCTGTTTTAAAACATACATAGTTTAGGCTTTCAGTAATATATTATCCAAATACTCATTTAAAACCAAGTATTATTAATATATTTGATTTGAAACATATTAACATGTACCAAGCATAGAAAGCAGGTAAAAACAAATTATATGTTTTATTTTACTATGATGGCAACAGAGTTGTCTGCCTTTAACCTATATATTCATTTGGTTCAATATCATCTTTTACCACTGCTCTCCAAGAATAATTTGGGGTTTACAGAATCTAAATTGCACCTGCCAGAACTGCCAATAATATCTTCAGTTTTCACTGACTGTACTCTTCCTTCACCCCCTCCAGGTCTTTAAACAAATGGAGCTAATATTTCAGGAACTCAGTTTCCACAATAAAAAAACAAAGGTGAAAGAAAAGAAAAGAGGAATTTGTTAATTTTTTTAAGAATATGTAAGAGGATAAATATTAGTCTCTACAGCACATTAAGTATACAAAGTATACCTAAAATAAGGCAATATGTGTGTGCCAGACTGGGCTTGCAGAACGTGCCTAGTTGCCCATTCACTACCTAGCAGTAAATATGTTAATGTATTAAGTGGAAAGAAACCCTACTGGATTGCCTTCTTATGTATCACAATATACAATAAGTATATCTTTGCTCAGAAATTTAAAAATAATGTGCTGGAAATGTGAATTAACTAGAGCTAAGAGTACATATTTCATGAGGAATAGATAAGAAATTAGAATAATTGGACCTCATTTGACCTGAGCCAACTGTGAAAACAGAATCATAGAAGCTCCACCATCCAAATCTTATTAGAGGCATAAAATCCCTTTTGTAATATCCTAGTGGAGTTACCATTCTGCCTTTGTTTTAAATACTTGTGGTGTACGGTGGTGTGGGGATACTCAATACTTAACAACACAACTTACCTCAAGTTCTTCTTATTCAGGGAAAATACACTTTTTTTTTTTTTTGGTAAGCAGAGATTGAACCCAGGGATGCTTAACCACCAAGCCACAATCCCAACCCTTTTTTTATCATTTTGAGATAGGGTCTCACTAAGTTCCTTAGAGACTTGGTAAATTGCTGAGGCTGGCTCAGAACTTGAGATCCTCCTGTCTTAGCCTCCCCAGTCACTAGAATTACAGGCGTCCATAGACCCTGCAAAATATACTTACCTTTAACCTATATATTCATTTGGTTCTTACTCTTCCCCTCCAACCTAAACATAATAAATCTAATCCCTCCAACAATCCTTTGAATATTTGAAGACATTCATCCTGTCTTATAACTAAGCCATCATTAACAAAGATTTATCTCCTAAGCCAATAAGAGCTAGGTTCTTTATCCCTTCCTGACACTCAACAACTGAAAGAGCATCATCGGGCTGGGGTTATGGCGCAGTGGTAGCGTGCTTGCCTAGCACGCATGAGGCATTGGGTTCGATCCTCAGCACCACATAAAAATAAAATAAAGATATTCTGTCCACCTACAACTAAAAAATAAATGTTAAAAAAAGAAGAAGAAAGAGCATCATCATCCCTACAGTGGATTGGTGGTGGTGCTTCTCAGATAAGAAACCTGGGATGTAGTTGAGCTGAGTTGATAGGTTACTGCTGAAGAAACTGGAGCCAGAGAGAAGAAGTCCTAACCCTAGGGCCCAGGAAAGATCCCTAAGTCTTAATTTAAGTTGGCGACAGCAAGGGCAAAGACTGTGAAGTTTAACCTGTGGCAAAAAACAAAAACCTTGATTCATGTCATTGACATTTAACTGAGCCTATGATTTTGGATTTGAGCCTTGAGCTCCATTCTTTTGTTAACTCTGCCACTGGTCAGTCAGTTGCACGGCAGTGGTCAATTCTACTCACTGATCCCGAGGTACTTCTGGAGTAGATAAAGGCACTTACTGCTTTTTTACCTGGAAAGATGCTCTCCATCCCTCTGGCCTCAGCTTAACGTCATCTCTGCAGGAACCCTTCTCTGACTCCCAGTGCTCCCCACCCAGACTGGCCTGTCGCTCACTTCTACTTACTCCATTTTATTTTAGTTACCGGTTTATTTGTCTCCATTATAATAAAAGTTCTTTAAAGCTAAGAATTCAGTCTTGGTCGCTAACACTTAATGCCTCCTGTACACCAGAACGCTGGAAATATTTGAAAGTTAAACTAAATTAAATAGCCTTTGAAATTAAAACTATAATTTTTTGTCCTTCAGTTCTGAGATTCTTAAGCAGCCTCAGACTTTTAGAAATTCAGATTTCTGTAGTAAGAGGATGAGATTCAAGTGGTTACACCAAAATAGGAAAACCATAAATATATAGTTCATATACATATGTAATAAAATGTTAAGACTGAGATTTAGAATTAATTTAATCAGCTAAAGCTTGTTTTGTATGTGAGGAAACTGAGACTCAATGAGATTAAGCTATCTGCCCAAACTCCCCCACCTGGTTAATAGGAAGACCATTTCAAACCTGGATCTTTCTGGTCCCAGAACCAGAATAGCTGGTCTCTGATCTGCTCAGTTGAAAGAGCTGCTATAAACTTGGCTACAAATGGAAGTGACACTTGTTCTCTCTTTTATGTGGAGAACACAATGGGATCATATCAATCTGTAACTTTCTAGCTGTAAGTCAAATCTTGAGAAACACCCATCTTCATTCCTAGAAAACTAATGAAAATTAGTCCTGTTTTTCTCCCAAAAGTGTCAGAGGGTACTACAATGGTACACCAGATGACTCCTCCCAGTTGTTTGCTAGATAGAGTTGCAGTCATATGAATTGCTATTAGTAAGATTGGGTATCTGGGCTCCATGTTGTGATGTTAAGCCCTAGGGTAGTGCTGCCAGGAAACCAGCTTCTTGGTATGGAGCCCTGAGGTGCAGCTGTAAGGTGACCCCTTACAGGCCCGAGGCCAGGGCCTGGTGCTTAGTGCCAAAAAGCCTGAGCCAAACATTGGAACTAATTCCCAGGGTACTAAATTGGTCTCAATTAAAATTTTAGATGAAAAGGTTTTTGTTTGTCCTGAGAAGCAATTTATAAGCTCATAGGAAAAGTAGATATTTTGCTATTATATTTGAAATAATTTTCAGGGGCCAAAATTTAAAAAACAAAAGCAAAAACAAGAAGACATTAGATTATTTTAGGAGTCATGAAAATATTTCTTGTTTTTCTATATCTTTGAGCATTTCACGTAAGTTGTAAAGCTCCTTCAAATATAAGATAGTGTTGGAGTGGAATGGTGAAAGTAGAAGTCAAGGTGATGGTGATGGCTGAACCAAATTTTGGACTCACACAATTTGGAGCCCACACAGAGTTTAGAGTCTAGCGCTACCACCTATTAGCAGCTAACCTTGGATTATTACATGGAAATTATATTGTATACTGAACTGGGTATCACTCTGACTGTGGTAGAATCACCTGGATGCTTCTAAAAAGTATGCCTACCTAGTCCCCATTCCAGATCAACTAAATAACCTCTGGAGGTGGGACCTGAGCATGAATATTTGTTGAACATTTTCCTGGTGATTCTAATGTTAAGAACCAATGGTGCAGCTACTAAATTTTGGCACTGGAGTCAAATATACTGGGTTCATACTTCAGGTATGCCATTCCACAATATTTGACTTTGGACAAAAACTTAACTTGTCTGAGCCTCAATATTTTCATCAGTAAAATGGGATAATAAGAATTTAGTGTTGAGATTTTAGAGAATTAAGTCATATAAAATACAGCATAATACCCATGATATAGTATTTAATTATAGTTGCATTGTTATTATTATCCATAATTCTTTCAATTCATATTGGGTTTAAGACCCAATTTAATCTATTCACAGTTCAGTAGACAATGCCCAAAAGTCACAAGTATATTACTAAGGAAAATGAAAATATGTGGAAAATCTTTTAGGGAAAAATATTTGTATACAATCCTCTTGCCAGAATTTAAATGTAAGGATAAATTTCAGGGTTTTCACTGCAGTACCTTCCTAATCATCATTTCTCATCCTCTCAGAGCCTTGTTAAAAGAAACAATAACAACAACACTAAAAACCAGAAACTAAAAATATGTAAATATAGAATGTTCCTGCCTACACAACGGAGGGCAATGGAGGCTGGAGACGTCTAGCTTGGAAAATATTTCTAAACTCTGCAGTATGTCTCAGTAGTTCTCAACTTTAACACACATCAGAAAATCATCTAGAAGTTTGAGAAAACAAATATTATTGGGCTCCACCCCTGGAGATTCTGGGAGTAGTTCTGGGATAGGGCCCAAGAATTTTCATTTTCTAACAAGTTCCTATGTAATGCTGATGCTGCTAGGGACAATACTTTGGGTATCATGGTAGCCAAACATATAGCTCTTGGTAATCTGCATGCTTTCAGCCCTTGTTGGCTGTTTAGGCTGCTTTCCCATCTGTATCTGTACTGACATAGACCAGAGGCTGCTCTTCTATTCAATAGTCTCTTCTTGAGCTAGAGGAAAATAAGGGGGCAGCAAGGCGGGAAAAGAGGACCCACGAAAATGGAAGGAAGTTTAGTGGAGTGCAGTAGAGGAAAGGAATGGAGGGGAAGCTGGGAGGGATGGGACAGGGGAGGAAGCAAACTGAGGTTGATCAGATTACGCTGTGTGTGTGTGTGAATGTAGCACAGTCATTTCCAACTTTGTATATACATCTATATAGTACCAATTTATAAAAACAATGAATATCTAGAGGGAAGGCCAATGAAATAGAGGAAGGGAAATGGAGTGGTGGGTTGTGGGAGAGATGGTGAAGAAGGAAGTATTGGGGACTGATGGAATAAATTATATTCCATGCATGTGTGATTATGTCAAAATGAACCCCACTATTATATATAGCTATAATGCACTAATTAAAACATTTTAAAAAGCAAATTAGCAGTTACACAGGAAAAATAATAGTCTCTTCTCAGCCTCCAATCTTAAGCTTTTTGTAGCTCCTTGAAGGTTACTGTGCAATCTTTAGCTCCAACAGTAGAGTCTCATAGTTCATTTCAGAGAATGATTGGGTATTCATCTTGCCTGCTGAGCAGAAACACAGTCTCATTCTCATTTCCTCAAGGTTACTGCATATTGACACAGAGCACAGATCCAGTGTAGCGCAGAATGAGTGTCCTACTTCAGAGGCCTCTCCTGCCTACCTGGCACAGGTCAAACTCAGGAATCCAGGATATCTAATTATAGTCTCAACTTTATTTAAAGGACATCAGGGCACATGGATGAATCCAGACCACCACTCTCCAAGGTAAACATGCTGACCAAACTCTGTAACAGCATTGGGTCACAGATTTTAGAAATTTGGGCTGTTAAAAGGCTAATAATATAATATAGTCACATTGAATTGGCTTAAGAGTATCTTTTTTTTGGTACTGGGGATTGAACTCAGGGGGTACTCAACCACTGAGCCACATTACCAGCCCTATTTTGTGTTTTATGTAGAGACAGGGTCTCACTTAGTTGCTTAGCGCCTCGCCATTGCTGAGGCTGGCTTTGAACTTGCAATTCTCCTGTCTCAGCCTCTCAAAGTGCAGGGATTACAGGCGTGTACCCGGCTGGTTTAAGAGTATCTTATATTTCCAATTTCACAGTTTCTGTTAATATCACTTTAATCCTACTTACCCAGACTCAAAATGTGGGCATAATGATCTTGAGTATTTGTTGAGCATTTAATCCTCACAACAACCATATGAATGGATATTATTCTATCCATTTTATGTATAAAACAACTGAGTCTTAGCAAGGACATAGCTGAAATATCTGCTCCAGAAAGACAGGATTCTATTTTATTCTCTGATATAGCCAAAGTGCCTAGAACAGTGCCTGGCCCATACTTGTGTTCAAAAAATGTTCATGGAATGAACAAAATTTCATAAAACAAATGTAAGATCTGGAATGTGAAACCAGGTATGTCTTAACCACTACAGTATTCTTGTTTATCTTTAGCTTTGACTTTTCTTCCTTTATTATTTCCCCAAATTAAATTCATCTCCCAAATAAATTACAGATGCTACTCTTCCTCTGCTGTCAACCCATTCCTGGTATGCAGGTCCTGTCACCCATAAGAGGAGAAAAAGCTGCTGAGATCCTAATAACTTTGATCCTGGTTGGCTGTTGCAAAAATTCATCCTGAACTCTATTTCAGAAGTTGTTGGCTGAAGACAGACAAATTGGTCTAATGCTTGGGAAACTGCTTACAAGGGCAAAGAGAAAAGAGAAAAAATGAAAGTGGTTGTCATGCCCTTGATAAACACTCTGTGTCTTGCTCTGCCATTTATTAGTTAGGTGGCCTTGGGCAAGAAACTTATCCTCCCTAAGCCTTGATTTCACTTCAGTTCTTCATCCAGAGGTTGAGATAATATGTACCTACAGGGTCATTGAGGGGAGTAAATTCGATGGAGTATGTGAAGCTCCTAGTGGAATGCCTGGAACACAGCAGACATTCAGGAAATTCTACCTTCTATCTAAGTCCTCTCTCAACAATTCCACCTCTAGAAAAAAATCTTAACATCCCCTGAACAAGGGAAGGAGGTGTTACACAGTGTTAAATCACAGCATTATATATACTGTGCCCTTGAAAACATTCAGATTCTAGAAATTATGTGCTATATTTACTTAAGCTTCCTGCCTTATAACTATTAAATAGGTAGGGGAGAAAGGGCAAATCAGAAGGTGTTCCTGGTTAGAGGTTGAGGGTCCTATAAGCACCGATATTTCTTCTTCCAGATGAAACGATAGAAACATAGAGCAGCTACATCATGGCAAGGGAAGCCTAACCTTGTCCTTTCACTTTTGAGTTGTAATTACAGTCTTTAAGGAATGGCTGTTGCTGTAGTTGTGGTTGATAATCATCATGGCAACCAAGAAAAAATTTTGTGGCAAAAAAAATATATGTTTCATTAAACCTTGGGATTTGGAAATTTAGGATAAAATTATTACTTTTTAAAAAATATTTTTTCAGTTGTAGATGGACACAATATCTTTATTTTATTTATTTATTTTTATGTGGTGCTGAGGATCAAACCCAGTGCCTCACACATGCAAGGCAAGCGCTCTACCACTGAGCCACAATCCCAGCCCCATAAAATTATTATTTTTTTTAGAAATTAAGGAAAGTCCATTTCTTCATTTAGTTATTGAATGTTGTTGAAAGATGCTATAGTGCCAAACAGTTGTAGGCACAGGGGAATGCAACAATGATTAGAACAAAAACCCCTGTCTTTTTGGAGTTTATATTATATGGGAGATGTAGAAAATAACCAAGGTAAATTAGCAAAATACATACTATATTAGGACGTAGTTACTACTAAAGCAAATAATAAGGCAGGAAAAGGGATTAAGTAATATCAGTGGGGCCCAGGCACGGTGGTACATGCCTATAATCCCAGTGGCTTGGGAGGCTGAGACAGGAGGATCACGAGTGCAAAGCCAGCCTCAGCAACTTAATGAGGCCCTAAGTAACTCAGTGAGACCCTGTCCCTAAATACAATATTTAAAAGGGCTAGGGATGTGGCTCAGTGGTGTAAAGTGCCCCTTGGTTCAATCCCTGGTACCAAAGAGAAAAAGAAATATTGGTGGAATGAAGTGTTGCCATGTTAGATAAGATGTCCAGGAAATGGACGAGGTGTTTCTGAGGTTAGAACTGAAGGCCAGGAGATGTGTGAGAGAGGCAGGTGGACCTTACTGCACAGGTCCTGAGGAATAGCCAGGAAGGAAGACAGCATGCCAGAGCTGAGGGAGTAAGGGAAAGTGGCTGGTATCAGATCAAAGAGAAAACAGGCCAGCGTGTGGAGCCTTGTAGAACATGGTAAGGATTTAGGCTCAGAGTAAAGAGAGAAACCACCAGAGTGTTGGGCAGAGAAATGAGAGGATGTCATATAACCCATTTTTATTGAGTGCTTACTATATTAGATTGTATTTTAAGTACTTTATTTATAGTCCTTATGATAACTTCATAAGGTAGGAACTACTATATTCCCCATATTATAGCTGAGGAAACAGATGCCCAAAGAGGTTAAGTAACTTGCCCCGAGTCATACAGCTAGGAAGGACATGATCAGAATTTAGACCCAGATAAATTCTGAGTCTCTTTGTCCTGCTTCCCCTAATCTTTTTTTTTTTTTTTTGTTAAGATTTTTTTTAGTTATAGATGAACACAATGTCTTTATTTTATTGCTTTGTATGTGGTGCTGAGGATCAAACCCAGGGCCTCACGCATGCAAGGCAAGCGCTCTACCGCTGAGCCACAATCCCAGCCCCCTGCTTCCCCAAATCTTATGCTGCTTCCACTGTTGCTGCTCCTCTTCCTCCTCCTCCCTCTCGTTATCTTTCTTCTTCCCTTTTTCGGTATCTGTATTTCCAGACTAATAATAAAATTACCTCATTTTCATTCATAAATACAGAATTTCTTCACTTAAACTGATAAAAATTCCCAGTATTTTGTTTGATGATTTCAAGTTTTTTAAAATCCCTCAATTTAGCATATTAACAAGCATGTTGATGTCTTTCTCTTTAATTATGTAGACAGCTATTTCTTTTTTGCTCCAATATAGAGGTTGATTGGGGAAAATTTTATTTTATTGCTTATATGCTTTCCCTAGTGCTATCTAAATCATTACTGTATGATTTGACATCTATAATTTATTATTTTCCTCTGTTATTAGATGAAATGCCCTTTAAAGCATTCTACACCAAGGTGAACACAAGTCAAGCTTGCAAAGTTTTAGAAAAAAATAATTGCAAAGAGTCATTAAAGAATAATGAAAGTTGATTCATATGGCATGCAATATCAGTGCTGCCCCGTTTAACAAATATAATTATTCCAAGTCATTTTCAGAGGGCATCTAAACTTCAGCACCCAATTTTCATCCTTTTAAGGAATATCAACAAAAGTACCTCACTCATGTAAAGTCTCTAAAAGCAAATTTGTTAATTCATTTATCAGGATTTAACCAATGCCAAGGCTGAAATAATAAACATTTTAAAATATAGAAAACCCAAATTCCTTTTACTACTCTATGACTTTAAGGTTCTACTATTGTAGCCAGGTCCTTGGCTTCTTGGGCTAACTGCCTTCTGCATGCTGATTTTCCAGAGAAAGCTCCTCAAGAAATTCCTATTTTTTGAGTAGTATCCATCATGACTTCATGGACTGGAGGTGGCAGAGTTTGAAAATTAAAACATTGAGAGAAAAATCTCCCCTAGAAGAATCATCTACCCAATCTAAGATTTCCAGCAGACCACTTAGCTGTGTCTGTACATTCAGCTGCCTGCAAACATGTCTCTCAGGTGCTCATCCTTGAAGGACTACAACAAAGACTTAAAAATGGTAAAGTATCCTATCATATTTTTCATTAAAATAGGTGATGTGTAGGAATGTGTATATATGTGCACATTCAAACCACATGCTTGTGCTCCCACATTCAAATATTAATGTCATCACAATAAGGGGATGGTACAAAGGGTTTCTATTTTTCTTTCTTTCTTTCTTTCTTTCTTTCTTTTTTTTTTGGTACAGGGGATTGAACTCAGGGGCACTCAACCACTGAGCCACATCCCCAGCCCTATTTTGTGTTTTATGTAGAGACAGAGTCTCATCAAGTTGCTTACTGCCTCGCCATTACTGAGGCTGGCTTTGAACTCGTGATTCTCCTATCTCAGCCTCCCAAAGTGCTGGGATTACACGCATGTGCCACTCAACCTAGCATTTCTATTTTTCATAAACTCTTATTTTTTCTTCTAACCCCTTACAACCAAAGGAGCTAATAAACCCAGGCTCAAGACCTCAGAAACCTTGTTACTGATGTATGTGAAATAAAAATAGAAGAAATTTTTAGTAAAAAGTTTTCAATGAGCCGGGCACAGTGGCACATGCCTGTAATTCCAGCACTTAGGGAGGCTGAGACAGGAGAATCGTGAGTTCAAAGCCAGCCGTAGCAATGGTGAGGCGCTAAGCAACTCAGTGAAATCCTGTCTGTACGTAAAACAAAAAACAAGGCTGGGGATGTGGCTCAGTGGCCAAGTACCCCTGAATTCAATTCCTAGTACCAAAAAAAAAAAGTTTTCAATGGTAGTTATTTTGGTACTGAAACAATGATGTCAAATCTCACAAAGGTGTTTTGAGAGGAAATGGTTAACAGGGCATGTCTTGTGGCCAGGAAAACCACAGCACAGTGTTCCAATTAGGAATACATTAGAGAGTGCTACATTTTCCTGGGAAGGTCAGGAAGTCAAACACTTGGCCTTGAGCTGCCTCTCACCTCCACCCCTGCTGACCCGAAAACAAGTCATTCCTTTCTGTGTGCATTCAACATTGCTGCCAGGCCTTGCCATTCCTCTGTATAAAACAGCCAGGAATGCCAGCCAGAATCTGAGTTGGAATGAGGTAACCCAGGAGCCAGGGGGTTTCTATAGAGCCCCAGTGCCAGCTTTCTGTCTACAAAGGAAAACTCACTAAACTCACCAGTGCTAAGTGGACATAGCATCCTTTAATGACCTCTTTAATGGAGTATTTTGTCCTTTTGACAGCATCCCAAAACTACATGTCCTTCAAGGTCTAGCTCAGTTCCTGCCTCCTGCTGAAAGCCTTTCCTGACAGTTTAAGGCCTCACTGAGATCTTCCCTCTGGGTCCACCTAAAGCCTTATTATCTGTGCAGCTGTTATAGCATTTGGATATGTCATCATGTGCATCATTTATTCACTGTCTTTTCATGTTAAGGGCCATGTGTGCTGCTTCCTTCGCTCCCCCCCACAATGCCTAGCATAGGGCTGAGCACATATGGAAGCTGCATGGTAGAAGTGAACAGAATCAACTTCTAGTCTTTTCGTTGTCATCCCGATTACAATATGTAGGACTAGGGTTGACACTGCTTCTTTTTATTTCTCCAATCACTAACTATTCCTTAGTGACCCAAAAGCACCCAGTGTGTGCTGAAAGTTGAACAACTCCTGGAATAGATTTGTCAACTTGTTTTCTGACTTGAATACCACTGTTCTATACCACCCACAGAAAATGGGACACAAATTATATAATCATTAGGGATTTACTGAGTATAAAGGTGAGGGAAGGCTAATGGCACAGAAAAAGAAAAGAAATATAAAAGGGGATGAAAAGAAAGATATGGAGAAAGGGCAAAAAACTAGCAATCCTATCTCTGATGTAATGTTTCCTTTTTTCACGATAAAGCATTAAGACTCCTTGCAAATATGTTCATTGGATAATTACTTGTACATCTTAATAACATTTGCTCTTTAGGGAATTATATGCATAAATAACTGCCTTTCCAGTTTGAATTAGGAACAAACTGGAAAGTTTGGGAGGAAAGTAAATGCAAAAGCCTAGTAACACTGGTGTATTGTTTGCAGCATTAATAAATGACAACTCAAAATGAGGCCAGCTTCTCTCTTCTGTGATCATGCCCTCAATGATTCCATGAGATTTTGCATTTTATAGGTTGTGCTTCCCACTGGCAGCAACTGAAGCGGTTTATTATGCACATCTGTCACGTGATCCACTTCATCAACCAAATGGAACTGGGAGAATAAGTCACCCTAACAAGATCCTTCAGTACACTCTTAAAAACTACTTACAGATGTACTCTTCCTCTGTAGGGATACAATGAGTTTCCTTATACTGTGCCACATGATACAGGAAATGCATTATCCCCACCAAATTCAGGCATACCAGGAGGAAGCATGTGAAAAGAAAGCAGCTCACAAAAGCGCACACAACTTTTGCAAAAGTCCTTAGAGGGGCTCACACATCAATTTATGATAACGGCAGATAAAACCCTGGGCCTCTGAAGCTCTGTTCATTTCAAATGCTAATGTCCACACAGGGAAAGGAAACCACATCAACATTCAGCATCCACACAAACACTGCTAATGCTTTCTATTTATGATTGTCACTGAGTGCCCTCAGCAGCATGCCAGATCTCCATTTGTGTTGTAACTTTGGCTACTTTATGTGCTTTCACCCAGAAGCAATTCATGCTTTCAAACTGTGTCTGGTGATCTTGAAGCAGGAACCACTATGTTCACATTCAGATCAGGTAGAATGAATGTTTTTGTAGATGAGTCCAGAATTACATTCACCTGCCATTGTTAAATCTTCCTATTTCAGTTGGTGTGATCAATTTATCATTCATTCAGTCAACCAACAAATACATTTGAATACCTGCCTCTGTCAGTCAGTTCCAGGCACTGGAGGTACAGCAATGAACAGAGAGTCCTGCATTGTAGAGAAAATAATTTAGAGATAGATGGGGAAGATAAGCCACAGATAAATATGCACTATGTCAGAGAATGTGGCAGAATAGGCCACATTGTCTTGTGGCAATAAAAAACACAATATCTAAGTGACTTAAAACAATGAAGTTAATTTCTCACTTACACTGCACATTCATTGCACGTCGGGGCTCTGTTCTGTCACTTCAATCTGAGACCCATGCTGCCTGGAGACCCACTGTCTGGATTATGGCTTGTCTTTGTGGGAAAGGGAAAAGATAATGTGGCAAATTGTATACTGGCTTTTTTTGTTTTTTTCCCCACCACCTTTTTTTTTTACTGGTACATTATAGTTGTACATAATGATGGAATTTATTGTTACATATTTATACATGCATACAATATAACAATATAATTTGGCCAATATCATTCCCCAGTATTTCCCCATTTCCTCCACTCTCCATCTATTTCCTCTGTTCTACTGATCTCCTTTCAATTTTCACAAGATTCCCCCATGCTTTCTTTTCCTTTTCCCTTTCTAGCTTCCACATATGAGAGAAAACATACAGCCCTTGACCTTCTGTGTTTGGCTTATTTTGCTTAACTTAATGGCCTCAAGTTCCATCCATTTTCCTACAAATGACATAATTTTTGTTTTTCTTTTCAGGGGGTTAGTGGAGACTGAAGATTGAATCCAGGGGTGATTTACCACTAAGCCACACTCCCAGCCCTTTGTATTTTTATTCTGAGACAGAGTCTCACTAAATTGCTGAGGCTGGTGTAGAACTTGGAATCGTCCTGTCTCGACCTCCCAAGTTGCTGGGATTACAGGTATGCACCACACACCTGGCTTATTTTTCTTTATGGCTGAATAAAACTTCATTGTGTGTATATACTACATTTTCTTTATCCATTCATCTGTTGATGGACACCTAGGCTGGTTCCATAGTTTGGTAATTGTGAATTGTGCTGCTATAAACATGGGTATGGATTTATTCCTATAGTATGATGACTTTAATCCTTTAGGATAAATACTGAGGAGTGGCATAGCTAGGTCATATGGTGGTTTCATTCCTAGTCTTTTGAGGAACCTCCATATTGATTTCCATAGTTATCATATCAATTTACAACCCCACCAACAATGTAAATGTTCCTTTTTCTCCACATCCTCTTCAGCATTTATTATTGTTTATATTCTTGATGACTACCATTCTGGCTGGTGTGACATGAAATCTCAGTGTAGTTTTGATTTGCATTTCCCTAATTGCTAATGATGTTGAACATTTTTTTGGTATATTTGTTGGTCATTTGTATTTCTTCTTTTGAGAAGTATCTGTTTAATTCATTTGCCCATTTATTAACTGAATTATTTGTTTTCCTGGTGTTAGGTTTTTTGAGTTCTTTATATATTCTAGATATTAATCCTCTGTCAGAAGAGTAGCTGTCAGAGATTTTCTTCCATTCTATAAGTTCTCTCTTCACATTCATGTTTACTTTTCTATGCAGAAGCTTTTAAATTGGATGCCATCCCATTTATTAACTCTTAGCATTATTTCTTGAGCTGTAGGGGTCCTATTGAGAAAGTCATTGCCTGTGCCTATATGCTGGAGTGTTGACCCTACATTTTCTTTTGGGAGTTCCATAGTTTCTGTTTTAATTTCTAGGTTTTTGATCTATTTTGAATTGATTTTTGTGCACAGTGAGAGATAAGGGTCTAGTTTCCTTCTTCTACATATGGATAACCAGTTTTCCCAGCACCATTTGTTTAAAATGCTGGATTTTCTTCAATGTATGTTTTTGGCATCTTTGTCAAGGATCAGAATACTGTATCTGAGTGGGTCTTCTACTCCATACCATTGGTCTATGTGTCTGTTTTTATGTCAGTACCGTGCAATTTTTGTTACTATAGTTCTTTAGTGTAATTTGAAGTGAGGTATTGTATGTATACTGACTTTTTAATATTTTTAGTTGTATATGAACACAATAATTTTATTTTATTTATTTATTTTTATGTGGTGATGAAGCTCAAACCCAGTGCCTCACATGTACTAAGCAGGTGCTCTACCACTAAGCCACAACCCCAGACCATGTACACTAACTCTTAAAGCTTAAGTCTGAAAGTGACACATGGAACTTCTGCTCACATTTCACTGACTAAAGTCACTGGGCTACACCCAACTTCAAAATGCGAGAAAGTGTATCATACCTTGTTGCAAGGAAAAAATCAGACAACTTGATGGACAGAACTGTCCCGATGGTGATGATTGCCATGAAGATGAAAGGCCAGGTAAATGAGATGGTGTCTGGGTAAGCCACTTCTATTTGACATAAATGGTCAGAAAAGATCTCTCTGATAAGGTAACATTTGAGAAGAGGGCCTCAGGGAGAGAGAGAGAAGGCTGTTTGGATGGCCAGGGAGACTTCTTACAAAGTAAACTCTAAGAACAAGTATACCTGGACTGTTTGAGGAAGAGCAAGGAGGTCAGGATGGCTAGAGTGAAGTGTGCAAAGGGAAACCTGCAAGAAATTAAGTCGAAGAGAGAACAGGCATGGAATACAGGTAGGGCCTTACTGTAAAGACAATGGCCATTGAAGGTTTTGTAAAAACATGGTCTGAGTTAGGTTTCTTAGTTTCTTAGGTCCTAGCAGCTGCTGACTAGGAAATATACCAGAGGGCCAAGGTTTGAAACAGAGAGTAACTAAGAAGCTCTTTCAGGTCGGGTTTGGGGCTGTGGCTCAGTGGCAGAGCGCTTGCCTAACAGGTGTGAGGCACTGGGTTCAATCCTCAGCAGCACCACATAAAAATAAATAAATAAAAGTATTCTGTCCATGTACAACAACAACAAATTTTTTTTAAAAAAACTAAGAAGCTCTTCCAGTAATTCAAGTGAAGTCCAGGGCCAACAATGGTCAGTCTCTAGATATCTAGTCTATACAGTTTGCAGGTAAAGCAACCAAATTTGCCAATGTATTGGATAGTAGGTTATGAGAGAAAGAGGATTTAAGGATGACTTCAAAGGCTTGTTTCTTCTACTAATCCTTGAATATACATAAGGACTACATTGTATGGTCTTTGAGAATCCTCAAATTTGGCAATATCACTATAGTAAATAATCTCCCCCATAAATAATTAGAAAGTTGGGCAGGTAAGTGGGGGTGGAGATACTGGGAAATTTGCTTGATTTGTATACCTGCTAAGAGATTTCTTTCCCCACATTGGCCTCTTTTCTGGTCTCTCTTAGGGTTTATGGTCCAAACTAATTTATAAACCTGAGAAATGAGCTACATAATTTCATGTCACACCAGCCAGAATGGTAGTCATCAAGAATACAAGTAAAATAGGAATTTTTGACTGGTCACTCCACCCTCACCTACCCTTCCATTCCTCTGTGAATCTCAGATATCACTACCAAGACACCTAGCTTTTATAATATAATGTCTGTCCTCAGTGGATGTGTATGTATGTTAATATGTCACCTCCAGTTTGCTTAGAAATAGGTTGAATAGAAATTTTAGTAAGTACAGTAAAATGACAGTGTGTTCATCTGAACAGCATGTCCCTTCTTTCTGTTCACCTTATCTTCCTGTAGCGTCACTGTCCCATCACTACCACCCAGTAAATGACAACTAGAGCTCCCTACTATACTTGGGCCCTCACTTATATCTTCTCAAGCACAGCAGAGCATAGGGTGGATATAAAGTTTGTCAATTATCATAAGGGAATAAACAAATAAAGCTTAATGCTGTTTTTAAAACTACATGGGGATCAGTATTTATACTGAAAGCATTTATTCAACAAATATGCTTGAACTATGTGCCCTTACAAGCACTGAAGCCATAGTCAAAATAGAATATATAATACATTTTACTAAAAACTGGGAAAAAAAAGGTAAGATTTTTATTAACTTGCCACTGACATACAACTGTTGAACATTAGTGGCCAGTCTGTTATTGAGCATCCCTGTTTTTTTTAATAAAATTTACAAATTTGGGCTTACACTATAAATTTTTACTTTTAAAATATTTTCTTATAAAAATAAATCATCAGGGCTGGAATTGTAGCTCAGTGGTAGAGCGCTTGCCTTGCATGCATGAGACACTGAGTTTGATCCTCAGCACCACATAAAAATAAATAAAGATATTGTGCCCAACTACAACTAAAAAAACTAAAATAAAATAAATCATCAAGCCGGGCGCAGTGGTGCACACCTGTAATCCCAGCACTTTGGGAGGCTGAAACAGGAGAATTGCAAGTTCAAAGCCAGCCTCAGCAATGGCAAGGCACTAAGCAACTCAGTGAGACCCTGTCTCTGAATAAAACACAAAATAGGGCTGGGGATGTGGCTCAGTGGTCGAGTACCCCTGAGTTTAATCCCCAGTACCAAATAAATAAATAAATATAAATAAATAAATCATCAGATGCTATTTATTGACTGAATAAAAGAATTACAGAAGCAACAAATTCCAGAGAAGCAAAAAATTTTATATGAAAAATCACCACTAATATCACTGCCAAGAAATAATATCACTGTTAGTAGTTTGAGTTGTTCAGTATGGTTTTAAATATTTACAACATTGTTCCACAATAAATGAATTACTTTTAAAATGATAACTTTCTCTTTTTTCTAATTACAAAAGTAACATGCCATTGTAGATGTTTTAAAAAATACTGCAAACTACAAAAAGGAGAATCCAAAAGTAATCCATAGACCCACTGCCCAGAGACTACTTTTATTAACATTTTAGCCATTTCCCCCCCAGTCTTTTCTCTGAGTAGTTCAATAGGTTAAGTAAGAAGGCCAGCAAGTTATTTAGCCTCTCTGAGCTTCCAATTACTCATTGGTAAAGTGAAATTACTTTGTAAAGTTGGTGAGAAGTTTAAATGAGATCAAGTACACATTTCTTAGTCTAGTATTTGACACATAATAACTATTCCATATGGGAGCTCTCACTATAAGGTATGATATTTCTACATAGTTGGTCATACTTATTCTTAAATTTTTATCCTCTTCAAGCCCAGCCTGGGCAACTTTAGCAAAATCCTGTCTCAAAATAAAAAATAAAAAGAACTGGGGATATAGCTCACTGGTATAGCACCCCTGGGTTCCATCACCAGTACCACTCACACACACACAAAAGAGTTATTGTATCATTATTATTTTCCCAAAACATTTTTAATAGCAACCTAAAATTTCTTCATGTGAATGTACTATAATTCCCTTAATTATACCCCCTTTTGTTGGACTTTCTTTTAATTTGTAAATTTTGAGACAACTCAATTTCTCAGAAAAGTTGCAAGAAAAGTACAAAGACCATTTTTTCCCTGAACCATTTGAAAAGAAGTTGCCAATTTTATTTCTCCAAAATATCTTGTAGCAAATTTTTTTCAATAGAGACATTCCAATACAAACAGCAAAATTGGGAAATTAACAGTGATACATTGAGGTCTAAATCCTCAGATCCCAGTCAGATTTCTTCATTGCCCAATGACATACTGTAATTGACAGAAAAGGATTCCAGTTCACAACCACATGTTGTAATTATGTGTCATGTCTCCTTAGCCTTTTAAAGTCTGGAATAATTCCTCAGTCTTTCCTGGACTTTTGTATCCTAATCACTTTTGAAAAATATGGGCCAGTTATTTTGTAAAATGTCCCTCAATTTGTGTTTGATGTATTCTCGTGATTAAGTTATGTTTTTTTTTCAGGAACATCACAGAAGTGACACTGTGTTTTTATTATATCCTATTATGTGGCACATCTGCTTTGGCTGTAACAACCCACGATGGGCCATTTTCCTATGCAGACACCTCCCTTACCCCACCTAGGCCACCTCTCTTCAGGTATTCCCTCTTCAGCCTGCTGGGATGCCAACACCACACAGTAAGCTATCCCTTTGCAAAAACACTCCCTCATTCCATGTGGGCTCCGAAACCCTGTGCCTGACTGCACCTTTATCTTCAAACCACCTGGGAAACCCATACCCCTGCACAGCACTATCCTCTTAGTCCTCTTTGGTTCTAAGCCTCTGCAAGGATACCCTTCTTGTCCTACTTTAGCCCAACACCCTGTATCAGGCCTCCCTCGCATATGAATGCCCTCCTCACCCCACCTTTCTTGTATTCTAATTCTTGAAAAGACGTATTACTTATGCACATAATATTAGTTTTCCCTGAAATGAGAGGAGTCTCTGGACATTTTATTGAAGGTCCAGCAGTGACATGTTGTGTTTTCATTTCAATAATGAACTAAGGCTGGCCTTGGCAACTGTTCTGGTCAGCTTTTTCGCTGCTGTGACTAAAAGATCTAACCAGAACAATTGTAGAGGGGGAAAAGTTTATTTAGGGGCTCACGGTTTCAAAGGTCTCAGTCCATGAACAGCCAGCTCCATTCCTCGAGGCTCAAGGTGAGGCAGGGACATAGTGGCTGAAGAGTGCAGCAGAAGGAAGCAGCTCACATGGGATCAGGCAGCAGAGAGAGACACTCCATGAGCCAGATACAAAACATATACCCCATAGCCATGTCCCCAACAAGCCACTTCCTCCAGCCACATTCTGCCTGCCTCCAGTTACCACGCAGTTAATCTCATCAGGGATTAATTCACTGATTAAGTTAAGGCTATGATGCAATCATTGCTCCTCCAAACCTTCTTGCAGTGTCTCACATGTGAGCTTTTGGGGCCACCACATCTAAACCATAACAGCAACTTAGCAAGACCCTGTCTCAAAAATAAATAAATAAATAAAAATAAATAAGCCGGTGAGGTGGTACACGCCTGTAATCCCAGCACTTTGGGAGGCTGAGACATGAGAATCACAAATTCAAAGCCAGCCTCAGCAATGGCAAGGCACTAAGCAATTCAGTGAGACCCTGTCTCTAAATAAAACACAAAACAGGGCTGGGGATGTGGCTCAGTAGTCGAGTACCCCTGAGTTCAATCCCCTGTACCAAAAAAAACGAACTTGTATAATAAAAACAAACTTGCAGGGCGCCACGACACATGCTTGTAATCCCAGCAGGCTCTGGGAGGCTGAGGCAGGAGGATTGCAAGTTCAAAGCCAGCCTCAGCAAAAGTGAGGCCCAAAACAACTCAATGAGACCCTGTCCCTAAATAAAATACAAAATAGGGCTGGGGATGTGCCTGAGTGGTCGAGTGCCCCTGAGTCCAATCCCTAGTATCCCACCCCCCAAAAAAAACATAACCTTATCTGGCTTACCTGAGATGTTCATTGTACAACCACATACTTCTAGTGTTGTTTCTTTGTCTTAAAATTGGGTTGGCACTACATGATCCCTTATGTGATGTTTAACTTTTAATTTTAATGTATTGGTAGTCGTCATGTTGGCATGTACTTGCTTCAAAATAAAAACCATCTTGTATTCTGTTTGATTAGAATCATATTGAATTATCTTACAAGTTTGAAAGCTCAAACTACTCCTTTTTAGTGATAAGATACAATTGAGTTTAGTCTCTTAATTTTTTTAATCAGTTAATTTTGATTTCACATCATAAAAATAACCCTGATACTTGAATTGTCACAGAATAATGAACAAAAAGTAAGGCTGATTTAATACACAAATGAGGCGTTCATGTAAAATAAAGGCCAAATGGATCACGGTATCCAGCATAAATGAAATTTTACATAGTTCAATAAAGAAACTTGGTGAGGAAATTGAATCATTACAGGGCTAATTGGCAACATAGACTGAACTCAGAAGAAGCCAAACAAAGTAGTCCCTTTTTTCAAGATATAAGCAAATAGTCATGAGCACAGGTTTGATTCTGTGTTTATATGACACACCAACTTGCAAATATTCTCTGTAAAGAAATTTTTTATTAAACACTTTTTTAAAAAATTATCTTAGCTAGGTGTAGTGGCACACAACTATAATCCCAGCAACTCGAGATTATAGGAAAATTAAGTTCAAGGTCAAGCCTCAGCAACTTACTGAGACCCTGTCTCAAAACAAAAACAACTGGGATGCAGCTCAGTGGTAAAAGTGCCCCAGGTTAAATCATTGGTACAAAATAGATAGATAGATGGATAGATAGATAGATAGATAGATAGATAGATAGATAGATAGATAGATAGATATATTATAGTTTGGAAAACATCATTTTTGTATCAGTTGCACCAATCAAAATAATAAACTGATGGTTTCCAATGAGTAATCTGATGGGAGGATATAACTGATGATAATGATTATGAGTCAAATGACTGTTTATCATGCTCAAAATCAAATGTATGTCAGCAATTAAAATATAAAATGCTTACAAGCATCATATTATGCTCTTGTGATCACATGTATATATTGTAATTAAACTAATCATTGGCCATTTAGTTTCAGCAAAAAGTTACCATCCTAACCTTGGACTAATGTTTTGCATTTAAATTTATTTTAGTTTTCATTTAATCTATAAATTTGATTTTTCTTATAGTTTTAAAAATTATGATAGGATAAATGTAAAATTAACCACCTTGACTATTTTTTAAGTGTACAGTCCAGTAGTGTTAAGTGTATTCACATTGCTGTGCAATGGATCTCCAGATTTCCCTTTGTGTTAGTATAGTTTTTAAATGAGCTACAACTATAAAGCATTTATACATAATTATATATTTGGTATGAATTTAAGAAACAAGATAATGAAAGTTATTTAAGTCAACACAAGAGAACTTTTATCCTAAAAAAAAAAAAAAAAAGAGAGAGAGAGAGAGAGATTTGAGATACACATATGGTAACCCTCTTTCAGTTTAAATGTTTGCTTAACTTGTCCTCTTGGCTTTTTCTCTGCGGTTAGCTTACTTAGCAGGCTGTGTTGGAGATGACAGTGAGACCTCATTTTTTTTTTTTTTTGGAAAAGCAGAACCAGGGGAGAGCATAGCATGATTCCCAACTGAATTCAAATTTTCCTTTTTTAATAATAGGTATAATGTGAACACAATACTGTCTTTCAAATTACCGTTCAAAATACTTTCAAATCCATTATCCTATTTCTGAGGCCCCACTGTGGATCTCTAAAGTAAGTTTCCTTACTTTAAAGTTAAACATCATTGGCAGGTTTCAATATGTGATACTTTCATCATTTTAGCTAGTGCTGCTAGGAGCCCTGCTCCCTAGCAAGATACTAGAGAAGAGAAGGCTGTCTCCAGATGCTGGGATTGTTCTGTGAGTCTGCTGTGGCTTTTCTCAGGTTTTATTAAGAAAACAAACTATGCTGATTAGCTTCTCTGAAAAACTAGATGGAAGTTTTAAGCTCAAAAGCTCTTGTTATTGACCTTTCCTAGGGCTTCATTTTTAAAATGAAAGATTCTGTTTGTTAGGATTTGATGTTTGACTTTTTTGAAAAAACTATTCAAAGTTCCCATAAATATTCCATAACCATGGGATAGGAAGCAAGATGAAAAGGCAAGAAAGGAAGGAACATTTTTGAGCATTTACTACATGCCGGGCACTATTCTGGAAGGTTCTATCCATCTTACCTTATTCTGACAACCTCCCCAGGAGTCAGTTCTGTTTTCCCCATTTTATTAGCTGAAACTCTGAGAGGTAAAGTAGTTTGCTTAAGGTTCACACAACTTTTAAGTGAACTGAGATTCAAACCCAAGTATGTCTGATTAAAAACTTTACCATGTCAGTGAAAAACATGTGAAAGTACATCACAGACTCAGCTTGGTCAGTGTTTTCTGTCCCAGATTGTATCTGGGGAACTTGGCCAATGCCATTGTTCATTCATAGAATTTCTTTGCCCATTCCAGCAAATTATCATTTCCTGCTTCCTCGATTATCTGTAAATTTAGCAGAAACGTGTAACTTTAAACCTTTCCCAAACCCAACCAGGCAGAGTGCAGAAGTCCTTTTGCTCTGTCTCTGCTCATCCAGAACCAGCCAGGTTTCCGCCTTCCCAGCTGTGAAAGTTGCTGTGTAAAGAGTACATCTGCACCTTCCTACCTGCTGCAGTGTTGTCTAGTCCTTTTTGGGGCAGGGATCTAGGCTGCTCTTTAGAAAGACGTGATGGATGCCCTGTGGGCTGTATTGTCTATTAGTTTAATATGCATGTTCTATGGTGTTTTTACGTATTTTTCTCATTTCTTACATTCTGTCTCTTATTCTCTGATCTTATTTACATCGTGATTTATAGGAACTTTGAATATGATAATCTAAAAGGTGTATGTGGGAAGGAGGAATGAACAGGTTTCTGCTTATTAGGAAAAATTCTCCAGTTACCTGCTTCTTTGAAAACATGACCTTGAAACTGAACTCAGTCTTGGGTCATAGTGAGGGTCAACGAAAAGAGACCAGCTGTCACTTCTTTCACATTTACTTTATGCTGCCGTGGGTGGTTAATGATCTTTTCTCATGCTGACATCATATCTCCCCAACTAGATTTTAAATAATTGCAGGGCAGTGGGGCTGGGGCTGTAGCTCAGTGGTAGAGCGCTTGCCTAGCATGCGTGAAGCACTAGGTTCGATCCTCAGCACCACATATAAATAATAAATGAATAAAATAAAGATCCATCAACAACTAAAAAAATATTTAAAAAAATAAATAATTGCAGGGCAAGAGTGTGTCACTCCTGTTTATACCAAACATAGTATGTTGCACATACTAGGCATTTAATGAGTAGTTGGAGGTTGGTTGCCAACCTTTTTGAATGACAGCTTCATTAGAAACGGTGGCATGATGGAATCAGGCCTCTCATACCCTGGAGTGTCAGGGACTTCTGCTTCAGCATCCAGATGCTAGCCTAAGTCAAAAGTGGACTAGGCAAAAGTGGGCTGGGGTTGTGGCTCAGTGGCAGAGCGCTTGCCTTGCATGCGTGAGGCACTGGGTTCGATCCTCAGCACCACATAAAAATAAATAAATAAAATAAAGATATTGTAAAAAAAAGTGGACTAGGCAGCCACTTATTAGACACAATATGAAGTGTCCTAAATGCTCCCCTTGCTGAATCTGCTTTGATGCCTGAGGACCTAGAGCTTGGGTTTCTTTGGACTGAAGCTCTGATAAGGTCATGAAGGGCAGGCTGAGCTGAGCCCTGACTTGAGTGGGGTTTGTAGGGGATAGGTCATCTGTGAACAGAATGAGTGAATGACTTCACATTAGGGAAACTTTGTAAATGAGATGCTTAACTACCTTCTTAAACAAAATAGAGAAAACACAATTTTTAAAGACAGTCGATTGTGAGAGCTCTGGTGTTATTGGGAACTTTTGAATGGTGTTTATTATTATAGTATATCTATCTGAACCACTGAAGAAGTGGCTCTTTTGATTTGGCCTGGGTGAAAATTGGAAATAATTTTGCTTTTATAAGCCTTACTGGATAATTTTTTAATTTGAATATTTAGAGCATGTTTTTCTTTTTCTTTTCTTTTCTTTTTTTTTTTTTTTTTTTTTGGTACTGGGGATTGAACTCAGGGGCACTCGACCACTGAGCCACATCCCCAGCCCTATTTTGTGTTTTATTTAGAGACAGGGTCTCACTGAATTGCTTAGCGCCTCACCATTGCTGAGACTGGCTTTGAACTCACGATTCTCCTGTCTCAGCCTCCCTAAGTGCTGGGATTATAGGCGTGCACCATTGTGCCCAGCTTAGAGCATGTTTTTCAGGCTGCTTCAAAATATTTTCATGAAAAATCCTCCTTCTCAAAATGTCAAGTGTTATTTCCAAGAGCATGCCAGTTAAGTCATCTTTCCTGTTGTCCTCCTCAATTTGTAACCTCTTACCTATTAAGGACTGGGAAAACAGATACCTGCACTTGTTCAAACTGTGTATAAAAGTAAGAGTAATTGTGATCTGAGTGAAGGTTCAATGGTTGTGTTAGGAGTATAAGTGTTTAGTGCCTCAACCTAGTAATACTGTTTCACCTAGAAGGATTAGCTCCTGAAACCCTTTCCACGAATGACACCATTACTCAAATTAGTTCTTCAGGCAGCCATTTTTTTTCCTCTTAGGGTCAAGGATAAGGTGATGTGTGAAGGGACAGTCTGAGTATCCTCTGGGAGGATAGGGCTGTAGGAGGGGGGCTGTAGGAGGGTGGGGGTGCTGGGCATCTTGTTGAAGGGAAGTAGGAACCCAAGCAGAAGCAGGGAGGAGGTTTAGCACTGTTGATCATAAACTGTTGCTTTACTATATTGCAGTTTCTCAGGCTACACAAGTTTGCCTCAGATCAGTTGCTTTCCACAAACATGTTTAGAAATTGTCTGTGTTCTAGGAGCCCACTGAGAATGAGCATCCTGTTTCGAAAATCATTTCGAAGCTAGAGTGGAGAAAATTAGTTTTAGTCATAAATGAGAGCAATGAAAATATGACTATTATGCTGTATCATTACTTTGACCTTGTAAAAATTAAAAATAAACTTTTATTTTTCTTTTTTAGCTTGGAAGAACTGTATAAAATTCCACATTTTGTGTACATTTTCTACATGAGAATCTACCACCCAGAACCCTTTTGAGAGGGATTTTTCAAACTTAGTGAAACAGAAGTTCTCTTAAGTATCTGAGTAACTGAAATTCACAGGTAACAACAGATTGGAAAATAAAATCAGTTAACCCCTGTACTCCAGGAACATTGGCCGATGTCCTAGATAATACAGGATGCTGAAAACTGGTCATGCCCCAGCCTCACCTAAACACAGTTCTCCTCTCTTCAGAAGAATGCAGCATTTGACTACTGCCAGTAAGAGAGCCAGGCCTCATTGTCATGCCTCAATGAACACAGGAACAAGCAGCTGTCTGTGGAGGGCACTGCCTGGGAGATGAAAGCCAGGCAGGTACCTGTGGCCCAGCTGCCACTCAGCAATGAGGCTGGCAGCCCAGCCTAGCGCCAGCCTTTTCAAAAACAGCCCTTTTGATAACACTGATTACATTTGCCTCACTAGAGCCTGGGGCTGATTGAGCAACAGCCAACTTCTCTAGGTAACAAAGAGGAGGGAAAGTAATCCAAACACAGGTTTTATTATAAAAACCAGGAGTGAGAGAAGTATGTTTATTCTGTAAGATAACACACCTGCTCGATGCCGGGGAGGCTCATTTCCATCAGTTGCCATGGCAAACTCGTTATACTTCAAGGCCATGTGGCTTTGTTTCCTTTGGAGATCTGGTCCTTGTCCTACCTTTTCTAACAACTCCAACACAATGACATGGAAGCCTGCAACAGCATAATTGATTTCTCCTTCCCTCCATCAACAGTTCGCATTTGTTCGGCACAGAGCTGAGTCTGCCTACTCCTTTGAACTCCTCGCTAACCATGAAGGCATGCTTCAGAGAGCCATCCTCATTAACATTCCAGGTCCCTCTTCCCTGTCAGCAATAAACAAGCCCTGCATCAATGGCCTCCTTCCTTCCAGATTTACAAATGAGTGGCTCAGTTCCATGTTTTACTGAGGATCCAGGTGCCCAGGCGTACAACTGGGCTAAGAAGCACGCAGGAGAGACTAAAAATAGAACAGCAGTTTTGGATGCATACCAGAGCAGCTACTTCATCTCAACTTGCTTTGCACACTAAGCCTAATGGGATCCATCAGGCAGGAGTTCTCTTGCGCTCTCTCTTTCACTGCCTTTCCCCTCTCTCCCCAGCTGCCTTCTACCATCAGTGCCGTCCTGGTGAAGGGAGCAAAGGGAGTTCAGGCAGGGGACAAGAAATGTGTGCCCTCATGGTTTTAGTTTACAAGCCCTGAGAGACCTGGGGCCTGCAATTACTCTTTCCTTGGGAGAATTTCTAGAAAAGAGCAGGCAGGCCCAGCACATAGACACCTTTGCCCACGCACACTTTGGTCCAAGACTGTCATGTTTAGCAAAGGCTCAAGTAGCACTTCCTAACCTCTCAAATAAATGTAATCTAGACCTGTATTCACAGGTTCTCAGAGAAGTTAAATAGAAAACTTGACTACACTGACTATTCCACTGATCCCACCTGCTTAGCTTGAGGCTAAGAACTTGAGAGCAAACACACAGTCACAGATGGAGGGACTGTCTAGAGTCTGTGAAAGCCACCCTCCTCCCACCAAGTATCCTGATGCTGTCTTGAAAGCCTTTTCTAACAGCAGGTGGAAAAGTTGGTATGAAGTTAACAACATACTATCCTGCCTGGCCACAAGGTCTTCCAGAATGCCAACTGTACTGAACAAGCAAGGCTCCTCTGTGCTGTGGATACACCTCATGATAAAGGATACTATTCACTGGAAGGAGACTTAGCATGACCTGAGTATTTTGTTCTATTTCTACCTGAAAGGTAATACAGATGTTCCAAGCAGCTATGTATTATTCCAACAAGTGCCACCTTTGTAGAGTCAGAAGTAAGAGAAAGATAAATATCACAGTAATTAAAATATAAAGCCCTTTTTCATTGTTGTTGTTTTGGAGATTGGCCAGATAAATCTTTAAAAAAATTGATCTAGGAGCCGGGCACGGTGGCTCACGCCTGTAATCCCAGCACTTAGGGAGGCTGAGACAGGAGAATCGCAAGTTCAAAGCCAGCCTCAGCAAGGGCGAGGCGCTAAGCAACTCAGTGAGACCCTGTCTCTGAATAAAACACAAAATAGGGCTGGGGATGTGGCTCAGTGGTCGAGTGCCCCTGAGTTCAGTCTCCAGTACCAAAAAAAAAACAAAAATTGATCTAGGGCTGGGGTTGTGGCTCAGTGGTAGAGCGCCTGCCTAGCATGTGTGAGGCACTGGGTTCAATTCTCAGCACCGCATATAAATAAATGAATACAATAAAAGTCCATAAACAACCAAAAAACAATTTTTTAAAAATTGATCTAACAACAGATTTTGTCTGTAAACTTTAGGATGGTGTTAATGCCTTTTAAGTTAAAACTTGGTTTCACATAATACCAGTACAAAACAAATATGCCAAACCACCTCAAGAAAAGCCATCCTCCACGTAATCACGACAGTAATTAATTCCCTGAAGAATTTCTCACAGAACAAGTTGCAACACGATCATTTAATCCTCCAGCCACCAGAGGACAGAGGTACATCTTCCCTCAGGCCGCCCACATTCGTTCACAACCTTCCTTTTACCTCAGGGAGATCCTGGGTCATTTGTTGAACAAATCTCCCATCAAAACCCAGAAAGCTTTCTAGGTTTGCCAATCAATGGCTGCAGTCTGGGAACCAGAACACCTGGGTGCTAGCCCTAGCATGAACTTTGGCAAGCCACAGTTTCCCCTGGGCCCTGCTTTCCCTCCCATGTAAAGAAAAGCTTGGGAAGGAGGGGATGTGATTTCTAGGGTCCCTCCCAGACTGAGAATTCCATGACAGAAATAAAAGCTCTGAGAATGTCATTATCTTGGTATTTTCTTTCTTCCTTGTATTTGGTTGTTTATTTGGTCAGTAGTCTCTTACAGAGCTGTTTATCTTAAAAGATAATGTGTAATTCTCCAGGATGAGCAGCATTGCTTCTTTGGGGTATTTTCCCACAGAGTAATCTTTCTTCTCTTTGCATTTTCTACTAGGAGGTGAGTTTCACTGATTCTTCTTCTTGGTTAATTAGGAAGAAACAGAAAGATCTTGTGTTTTGTGAGACTCTTTCTGGATCATTTCCATGATCATGATCACAGGACTTTGCAATCCATTTGGCAAAGGTGATGGTGACAATGGGGTATTTGGCAAAGTAGATGAGGTAGTTGACGAAGTGACTGGGCTAAGAAAAATGCTCTTGGCAAAACATCACGAAACAAGGATGGAATGTTCAAAATGGGGAATTTGTACCCCTTGCTGAGATGTCTGAGAAAAACTCAGCCTTTAAGAGGTGATTTATTTAATCGGAAACAAAAGGGTATCAACAACAATAATTTTTCTGAGCACTGAGCTGAGAAATAGCTAATCTCATACTTTGAGTCTAGCCATATACTAAGACATCTTTGAACAATATAGAAGTTAAACAGGCAGATATTTTTTGAAACCAGTCACTAAAATTAAAAATTACCTTTAAAATTCTAAATTAGTCACTAAATATTAGACGAGAATCTAAATTGTACCCTATCATCAAAAATCAGTTTAGATTTGAATAAAGCCTCAGATTTAAGAGGTTATTTAAGTCAGCCCTACCCCACTTTCACCCCCAAAATATCTGCAGATGGATACACGAAGACCAGGATAAAGTCTAAATAAACAATGTGTTAATCTAAGTGTCAGTGCTCTAAAATAGTTAAAAATTCCTTTGATGTTGGTGGTCATCACATTTCATAGAAATTTCAGGGACCAAGCTGCCATCACTTGGCCAGGTGGGGTGGGTGTGTGTGCGCGCGCATGAGCATGCATACATGCTTTTTGTTTTGTTTTTTTGCAACCAGTGTTATTAACTGTAATACTTTAATGACTATTTGTGGAACACCAGAGACCTTTCTTTTAAACCACCTGGGATAGGAGGAGTAGAAGGAACTCATGGATGAGAGCTCAGGACAGGTCTCTGAAGGGAGGAGGGAGTAATAAGATCTGAATTACTAAATCTCTGCATATAGAAACAGTTCAGAGTAAGAATTGCTGATGTCATTTTATTTACATATGTGTGTAGAATCCTTAATAATAGTGTCATCTCAGGTCAAAAAATATATAAAAAGAGAGAAAGAAGACTTGTGAGTTTATGTTTGGGATTTTTTCCAGGAATTTCAAGTTGACCAAGCAAGAAAGTTCACCCTACTAGGTCTCAAATGCTACAGAACTAAAGACTGTTATCAAAAGGTCTTGCAAATGAGTGATTCAGTTCTGCTAGCTTTAATCTTCCTATTTTTTTAAAGACATTTAGCTTACCTAGTAGACATCTAAATTATAAAATCAAGCTAGCATTCCTTGTAACTCATTAACAGTGTTTCTTATTTATAATTGACAAATACTTGTCCTTTCCCTGTGGTGACATATAAAGGTTGAACTGTGTCATTACGAAGTTGAGACTTGTTTAAGAGGTTAGGCGCAGGCTGGGATTGTAGCTCAGTGGTAGAGTGCTTGCCTCGCATGCGTGAGGCCCTGGGTTCGATCCTCAGCACCACATACAAAGCAATAAAATAAAGATATTGTGTCCATCTACAACTAAAAAAATATTTAAAAAAAAAAAAAAGAGGTTAGGAGCACAGACAAGAGGAAGCAGTTGGTCACTCTCTGCTTGGAGATGGCCCATTCTCTCTCTTGAGAGGGCTCTCTGCTTGAGCCTTACTTTGCTTTTACTTTATTTTCATCTCACTTCAATCCTACTGTCACTTATAATAAAGTTCTCTTACATGGCCTTTGGGGGAACAAAAAAAGAGGAGACAGTAGTTATCAGTCCCCAGAAGTCTTCATATCAACCTGTCATGGGTCATAAACCCTTCTTACTTTGTACTTTGTTTATTTAGATTTTATATACATGTATACATATTTTATCTATACATGTGTATGGATTCTGTTTTGAAATCAGATAAGCTGTATACATATATATGAATATATAAATACATTTTCAAAATTGTTAACTTGAAGTTATTTTTAATTTTTTTTTTGGTTATAGATGGACACAATATCTTTATTTTATTTATTTTTATGTGGTGCTGAGGATCAAACCCAGTGCCTCACGCATGCAAGGCAAGCGCTTTACCACTGAGCTACAATCCCAGCCTTTGAAGTTATTTTTGAAGATATTAAAAAAGGAACTGTTTCAGCCAGGCACCTGTAATCCCAGCACTTAGGGAGGCTGAGACAGGAGAATCGCGAGTTCAAAGCTAGCCTCAGCAACCGTGAGGTGCTAAGCAACTCAGTGAGACCCTGTCTCTACATAAAACACAAAGTAGGGCTGGGGATGTGGCTCAGTGGTTGAGTGCCCCCGAGTTCAATCCCCGTTACCAAAAACAAAGGAACTGTTTCTCTTTAGAAAATGGACATGTTAATATGTACAATTTTTATATTTTTATGTATCCATTAATAATAAATTTACTTTAAAAAGAAAATGTAAATTTATCTCCTTGGAGTTATAATTATGAAAATAAAAACTCAGTCACTCCTCAAAAGAGAATTTAGAATTTAGTTCCTAGACCTCAAACCATCTGAGGTTATTAGAGAGACCTTTGTCCATATCATTTTACATATGAGTTCTCAGAGTCTCAGAAAAGTGAAAGAGGACTTGCTAAAGGTCAGTCAGGTGGTTAGTGACAGGATCAAGACAGTGTTAGGACTAGAACTAGAAGACAGGTTTCCTAAACTACAACTCTGGCTTGCGTTATGCATCCCCGTCACTTCATAAACATACTCAAATATTTTATATAGATTGTCAGACCCTAAGAAAGATATCACTCTGTTTTTTTCTTTGTTTTTGTCTTCTTTTGCTCCACCGCTGAGCTATACCCCAGCCCAATGACACTGTTTAAGATCATGGCTGTGTCTTATACAGGTTGTTTTATTTAAAATCTCTACTGTAAGAATAAAGCTTTTATAATTATGTGTTTTTTTTAAATATTTTTGTTCAGTTGTAGATGAACACAATATCTTTATTTATTTTATGTGGTGCTGAGGATCAAACCCAGTGCCTCACGCATGTGAGGCAAGCGCTCAACCGCTGAGCCATAGCCCCAGCCCCTATAATTATGTTTAAAAGAGGTGTTTACCTGGCTTTTATCCTTTAATACAGAGAAGTCTGTTACATTTATCTTATACTATATTTAAGCAACTTTGTTGGCGTCCCAGGAAGCAACTGCCTATATCATTGTAAATTAATATATATCTCCTTTGAGATAAGTGAAATACACTTTTACAAAAAAGCAAACATTTTATTATTTGTACATGAATCAATTTGGTGTGAAGACACTCAAACATCTGGCTAACTCATAAAAGTAGCCTGAAACAATAGGAATGTGTTTGTGGTCATTTACATTTGTTGCAACATCACTTACATTATCTAGTTGCTAAGGACTGAGAGGCCCAGAACGTGCACACCAGACTGTTAGAAGGACCACATTAGACATTGGCACCTTTGGTGGGGAATAGAGTGCAACCAGTCTCAAGGGCAGATAGTCTGCAAAACTGGTTTTCTGGGGCCTGAGGGCCTCAGACGGGGAGGAATGAGAAACAAACAGCCGTGAGTGCCACTGACCAGCCTCAGCCACAAGAATGCTATCAGAACAAGGCCCCAAGAGGCAAGGCTCCAGTGGTCTGGGGATGGCCTGTATCATAAGGGTACCACTTGAAGGGTAGGCAGGGGTCCCCGGGGAGGAGCCACATATTCTTCCTCTCTGAGCAGCCGCAGCAGGATGTTTTTTTTATTCTTGGGCCAGCTGTAAACATGAGTGTTCTGAAGCCAGGTGGGCACATGCTCCTACAGGAGAGACAATGATAAGAGCAAAAGTCATTAGAGAAAAACCTGGATTCCAGATCCCAGGCTCAGTTCCCAAACATCTCTGGCTTTTTCTTCCTGGGCGTTTCCTACCAAACAATCCTGGGAGTTGTTCTGTTTTGCTTTTGGAAGGGTCTTAGCATGTGAAATGCTCTTGGCTGCGGGTGCAAGCTGTAGATCTCATTATGGAAACCACATGTGCACAGCATTTTCTGTCAGTCTCCCAGGCTACCTGCCCTTTGCATTTCAACGTGCTTTTCACCACCCTCACATAAAAGGGGTAGGACAGAGGTCACACAGAGTGATGTGAATTCCCCTGTGACTTCAGGAGAGGCATGCCAAGGATGTGGGCTTACTCTAATTCATCATCCTTTCACTCCAGCCCCAGGTCTGGCCTGCAGTAGAAGGAGCCCATCTGACTTTAGTTGTCAAGCAAAGGCAGAAACTGTGAGCCTGAGGTTCTGGGGGCTCAGTTTCTGACTGCCCTCATGGAGTGGATGTTCTGGTGGAAAAAGGCAGATAATTAGTGGGGGAAAAATGAGCAGTGCGTTCAACTGTAAATGTGTGCTGTGGAGTAAAATAAAGAGGAGAGGGAGTGCTGAGGCAAGGGTGAAAAGGTTGGCAGTTTTAAATAAGATGCTTAGGAAAGGTCTCCCTGAGAAAATGAGCAAAGGCCTAAAAGAGCAGATGGACAGAGCTTTGTGGCTGTCCAAGTCCAGGCAACTAGAAAAGCAGTGCGAAGGCCCTCTGGTGGGCTTCCACTGTGACTGGAGCAGAGTGAGCAGGGGAGGAGGCTTACCAGGGCCTTGTAAGGCTTATGGCTTTACTTTGAGATGGGGATTCTAGGATGAACTTAGAAGCAGCACCTGGTATATGTCAGACATCATTTTGAGTTTTGAAGAGAGACTGAAAGATAGCCAATAACTGCCCTTTGCATTTCAAAATCTTCTATGGAGACAAACCACAAACTATTTTCTAGGAAGTGGCATAATAAGGGGGCAGTGGTACAAGCTACCTGTCCCCAGCTCAGGCAATAAGGGGATTTAAAATTAATAATAAAACCAACGAGAAATTGGTCTTTTTTTTTATATCACCATACTCCAGTAATTCTTAACAATTATTCCCAGTACCCCTAGCCCCAACCACATACCACTGACTCAAGAAAGAGGCGACAATGAAATATACCAACATGGAAGGAGAGGTCTCAGGAGAACCTAGAGAGAGAGAGTGCTATGAAGATAAGCAAGAATTTGCTTGGCTGACAAGTTAGGAAGGCCATTACATGCAGAAAGGACAGGGCAAAGACAGACATGAAAGGTCATGGCATATTTGAGGGCATGCTGAAATGGTCCAGTGTCCAAAGCACAGAACACAGCGTAATAAGAAAGAAGGCTGAGCAAAGTGGGTACCATCCTCTTCTGAATGGCCCCATATATATGACATGATGCTAAGAAACATAGGTATGAGCTTTTATTCTGTGGGAAAATGCCACATTTTCAAACAGGAGAGAGAGAGAGATCAGATGTACATTTTTGGGTGTTCCTCTTTGGTGGTAGAACAGAGGATAGCTAGTATAGGGTCAAAGTGGAGATGAGGGGACCAGGAAGGAGACTTACCAGTCAATAAGAACAGTGAGGCTCTGGGCAAGGGAGGGTCAGGGAGGATGAGAAGGCATCCTGTGGTACATGTTGTGTACTGTACAACCCTATATATCCCATTCATATAAACTGGACCCTCCCTCATCTAGAGCAGAGGTCTCAGTGCAGTCTTCACATCTAGGGGTCCTCCAGAATGAGCTGGTTTGGGCTCAGGGTGCTGTGGTCTGATTCTCAGGATGTTTATTTCACCACTACCTTCCCTTTGCCAGGCCTGGAACATGCCCTCCCACCATTTTGCCTTTGTTCTCCAAACCTATTGGCATCCCCTCATATGAAGTTGGCGTACAACAAAGTTACTCTGAGGTAACTGTAGATTTAATTCTTCACAGCCTTGAGAACTGAACTACGTGCAATGAAATGCTTATGTGGAAGGAAGGCAGCAAAAATGTCCACATCTTGACTCTTATGTACAAGAGATAAGAAGCATCAGATGAATGTTCTTTCTTTAAATTTAAACTCAAGCTACCTCTTTGTGTTCCAGGGCTGTTTGAACAATAAGGACAGCCATAATCCTATCAGATAACACTTTAAGACCTTCCTGATCCATGCTGCTGAAATGAGTGGTACAACTTGTTGATCTTTCTGGTAACTCTTCTCTCTAAGGATTGACAGAGTTGACAAGGTTTTCCACTTAAATTCCCAGGGGGCAAATAAACCAAAGATTGAATTGTAAGGCTTCTCGTTTTTTCATTTGTTTACCTTCGTGGCATTTGGGAAGAGCACAGGGATGAATCTGAAATTCATGCTTCCTTGTTTTATGAATTCAATCTGCATCTGAAATGAAACAAATAGAAAGGTTTAATTTCAGGAAAAGAAGAGAGATTAATTGTACCCACAACAATGCAGGCCCACATGGTATTTTTATTTCAATTTTCTTATTTGAGTGCCATATACGTATGACTTTAAGCCCTCCTCATTACAAACTATGCCATCTACTTGTTTATCAATCGTTTATTGAAAGCCTATTTAAAATTACATTTTCTGGGATTTAAGGACGAGGATATGCTTTAGAGTACAGGAACTGGCTTGTTTGCATCTCTTCCCAATTCTGTGTTCAGTGATTTCTTTTTCTTTTTTTTTTGGTACTGGAGATTGAACTCAGGGGCACTCGACCACTGAGCCACATCCCCAGCCCTATTTTTGTGTTTTATGTAGAGACAGGGTCTCACTGAGTTGCTTAGGGCCTCGCCATTGCTAAGGCTGGCTTTGAACTAGGGGATTCTCCTGTCTCAGCCTCCCTAAGTGCTGGGATTACAGGCTTGCACCACCACGCCCGGCTAGTGATTTCATTTTAGTAGCTTGAAATTATCCATGTGAGAGTATTTATCCCAAGAAAATGAGTAAGCACTAAAAATATGGAAATTTTTTTGAGAGCAAGATTAGCAGAACACCACTGATACAATCCCTGTTCTCCCAAAGCCAGCAGTCTAGTGAGCAGATAAGTGAATCACCAACCAGAGGGCAGTGCGAAAAATATGAATGTTTGCTGTGTAAGTCCAGAATAGGGGCTGTCCATTCAGCATCAAGAATTTTAAAGGCCAATTACAAGGGAGGGATTTTGGGTATGGGAAGAAAAGATCGTGGCCAGGTAGAGAAATGGGGGAAAGCAGAACAGTCACAGCCCAGAACAGAGCATGAACAATTGTCTGGGGGTGTGGAAGCATGTTAATGTACAGTCCATTGTGGCTGGAGTGTGAGATGTGCTTGGCAGAGAGGGAGGGGACAGTGTTGGGAAGTCAACTGTGAAGAGCCCAGGCAGCCAGGCCTGAGGTTCCCACACCAGTTCAATTTGTTCTCACACTGTGGTGGCCCAAGAAGATTTAGCTGCCAAGACTATCAAAATCAGAATTTTCAATATCAGAGGAGTTAGAAGCTTCCAAATCCCATGACCAGCATAAGCTTTCAGTCATCTGATGACAAAGAGATGAGGAATTATGTGCTCCTAACTATTTTATCTTCCAATTGATTTTTATAACTGATAAGTCCTCATCATGCATGGGAATAAAAACAGAAAAGAAGAAAGCGACAGTGGTGATGAGTGGATATTGAAATCCCATAGAAATCCCTCTTAAACACACTCTCTCTCTCTCTCTCTCTCTCTCTCTCTCTCTCACACACACACACACACACACACACACACGCCCAAACACTTGCCACACACATTCACATCACAAAATATAAATATACCACAAGGCGTTTTCTCAAAATCACCTCCCTTCAAAAATCAGAAGATAACGCCAAAAGCATATTTTAAGTACTATGCAACTAATAGCGCCCACCACACCAGCACAGAATAAACACATAAAAGGAAGGGCACAGAGTTAAAAGAAGTAGGCTTCATTTCTAACTGCTCAGACACAAACTGTGAAGTTTGGCTTGTCCACTAGGCTACCCAGTCTGTCAATGGACTAGCCAGCAGCAGTGCATTTTCATTTTCTCTCACATTCTGGGTGTTGGCTTTCTCTGAGGTAGTTTACTCTGTCATTGATGGGTGTCTTTTCATTCCTTTTGTCATGGTCAGATTCTTATTGTCCCAGGTTTTCTGGTGCCTGGAGGGGTTCAGGAAGTCAGCCAGGTGAGCAGGAAGGTGCTTCTGCATCTGACCTGTTCAACTCTTTCTGTGTTGAGGAAGGGCCCAAGACATTGGTGCCCAAGAAACCAAGTTTGGAGACATGCCTTATAGCTGGCATCGTCAGCCAAGCTCTGAAGTTGAGCCACGTATCATTGCCTGGTTTGGCCACATACCAACAGAGCTAAACAGGTCTCCTCAGGAACTGGCAGGGACCTGGAGCCCTTCCCACATACCAGCTGTCAGCTCCTGGGACTGGCACATTCTTAGAAAAGCAGACAAGACATCAGGTATTCTGAGAACATGCAGATGTGCTGCAGACAGCCAAGGGATGGCAGCACCCTGAACCAGCTGTGACCTTTTAGGTCAGTTTACTTCCAGAAATGTACCTTTTTTGAGCCCTGCCTATGCACTGACAGACTAGATAAGACTGGAATAGGAGGGAGACTTATATCCTGGCTCTTAGCCTTACATTTTAACCTCACCACCTTGCTTTGGCTTTTGCTTTGGGGTAGTTGTGAGCAGTCCACACTTGGTGAAAGAGGAGACATATAACCTGAAGACCCAGATAGGGAATACACACTGATGCACCCACCCTGCCCCCTTCCCATGTTCCTGACCCACAGAACAGAACTGGGATTTACTTTTGCTTCCCATGAGGTAAAACTATGTCCTGAGACTGCCTGACTGCTTCCTGTATTATGCTGCTCACTTTTTCCATCTGGACCACCTCTGCTTTCAGCCCCATCTGTCCATTTTAGTCAGTGATTCTCTATGCCCATTTCAGGTGCCCCACACCCCCATGCCCCATGCAGTGTTAGACTTGAAATGGAGCTTATGAGTTCTAGTCCAATGATTTTTCACGCCTTTTAAAATCTCAGAATCCTTGGAAACAAGCAAGCTAAGAAACACAAACCAGTTCTGGCTGAGATGATGATGGGAGGCCAAGAGCCAGCCCTACCCCCAGGACATATGGGAACCCATTAGAGACTCCACAGGACAGGCCTTGAAACTCACAAGTCTAGTCTGGCTTCCTAGCCAAGCAGAAAGTCTCCACAGCATCTCTGAAATCACCAAGAGCAAAAGGATTACTCGGCCATAAAAGAGCCAGTTCCAGAGCTAGGTGATATATTTGCCCAGAATGTTCTCTCAGATGCTGAGCAAGTCTAATTCCCTCTAAATTTCTCCCACTGGTTTTTATTTGACCAGGCCCCATGGTGCAGGTGTGGCAGTAGAATGATTCCCACCTATCATGAGCTAAGAACATTTCCCTGTGAGTAAGCATCTGATATGTGCCAGATACTTCACAAGTATTACTTCATTTCATCTTCAGGACACTCTTCAGTATTAGTGATATATTTTATGAATAGGGACACAGAGGCACAAGAAGATTCAAGCAGTTGGGCCATGGTCACATGGCTTCCCCTTTAGGAAGCCAAATTTGAACAAAACCTTTCTGATGCAACAGCATGTGTCCTTTCCACTATGCCACCTGCCTCTCTGAAAAGGCAGGGGACCAAATATGACACAGCTGCAGGAGCCCTCTCTCCTCACAGCCCTGTCTCCACCCTCCTAAGGAATTCTCATTTCTTGGTAAACAGCCAAGCCAGCAGAACACACTTTCCAGAAGCTTGGCTCTCAGAGATCACAGTGATCTCCCCTTGTCACTGATAGGAGCACTGAGTCCTATCAGAGATGTGATGACTCACCAGGGTCTCAAAGGTAGACGGAACCTCGACCAACTGTCCCTCTCCTGACCTGGGAGGCCTGGGATTCATGCCACCTTCATTGGTCCGAGAAAAGAAGATCTTCCCTGGAGAGAGAGCCCATCCCCAAGGGGCGACGAGGCCCTGTAGTCCCCTCACCACTCACCATTCGATGGATGTACTTAGTATGTAAGCCATGCTCATCCTCGTCCAGCTGCGACTCCGCGCCTTCCACATCCTGTTTGTATTTGGGGCTGATTGCTACGATTATCATCACCGTCTTCTGTTAATGAGAGGAGAGAAATATGTTTATGGAAGTGGGAAATGTGGTCCATTTGGTGAAGGCTGGCTGGAAGCTGGCCAGCAGAACTGTACACATTCCCTGACCTGCTCACAGATGGAGGGCCAGGCTCTATCTCCATGGACAGTGAAAGGCACTGGCCCCCATTCAGGCACACTCATGTCTCCACTCCTCCCCACTGCCTGCCTGCCCGGCTCCCGGGCAAAGGGCTCAGAGAAGAGCTCGCTTGTGCAGATGTGGTTTGCCCACCATTTTCCACAACCATCTCTAATAAACAGCTAATGAAAGTCTGAATCACTGAGTGAGCCTGCAAAAAAGGAGCTGCCACCAGATAATGGAAAGCATCCCCCTCCCCCGTAGCCAGCTGAAGCTGGATCTGAGCTGTCAGTTACTGCACTCTCTGCTGCCCTGCTTTCCCTGTCCGCATCAGCACAGTCAGTAGGAACAGACCCTTCAGCACAAAGCAAACATCAGGCTGCAGACAAGGGGAAAAGCTGCAAAACCCTGAGCCTGCTGAGACTCCCATCCCCCACCAGCACCCTCCCAAAGAAGCGGCCATGGACATGGACACGCTGGCAGCAATCAATTTCTATCTTGTTAAAGCACAAAGTGTCCCAGTGGCCAGTATAGATTCTGTCAGCAGAAAACAGATCACGAATCAAGGGGCTGCCAGTGGGCACCTTGGGGCAGGGTGGTGTGCTGCACAGCCTACAAAGCTGCCCAGAAACCTCTTCTACCCAGTCCTACAGAACACTTGGGGCGCCTTGGATTCAATTGAATTCTGCAGCTCCCTCCCCACTCTCTGCCTTCATTTCCTCCTTTCCTCTTCTGGTCTAGAAATTGTTTGCTCTGATTGTTATCAACCACCTGTGTCTGGTTTGACCGTTATTTCCTGCCTGTGCATGTCCAAGAGGGTGACCCCATCCTTCCTTTCCAAGTCTCTGCATGATTTCCAACAAGGGAGGCTTTGTCCAGACTTTTCCAGCTCCAGACTTGGGTGCATATGCCAGTGCTTCTTCCACAAACAAAACAAAACAAAACAAAAAACCCTCACAAGCTAATTGTCTTACTTGCCAGCAAAAGTTCTCAGAATTTTGGAATGTACTTACATCCCGAAGGTAGCGCTCCATCCACTTAATGATATCAATACCTCGGATTCTATCTTCAAATATGTCAATCTACAAAAGAAACATGGAGAGGTGACCCTTAATAAGTTTTCTCTGGATACAGAATCCAAGAAAACACAAGATGTTATACACATTTACAACTCATAAAGTTACTGATGTTTTTTACAAGGAGGAGCACATAAGTCCAAAAATCAAAACACGATTTTCATAAAATAGTCCCTATTTCAAGATTAGTAGGCATTTAAGTATTTAAGTTCATAATTAGGATATAGTGGTTTACATCAAAATGTGTCTGTGCCTACATAATAATTAGGCAATGTTTTTTAAATATATATATTTTTTTTATGGTGCTGGGGATAGAGCTCAGGACCTTGTACATACTGTGTAAGCCCTCTACCACTGAGCTACATCCCCAGCCCTAATTATGTTTTTACAAAACCTGAGGGACACAGTATACCACTAAATTGGATATAAACCAACAATACACTATATATATATAGTATATATATATATATATTTTATATATATAGATGTAGTTTGGAAGACAAACATAATTGTAGAACATTTGAATGAATGTGTAGTATGCAAGTACTAAGAGACACAACTATGGTACTTTCCTTGCATTAGTCAGCTTGTTATTATAGTATTATGTCCAGTTTCAACCTATACATTTCAAGATTATTGTATGAAACTTGGAGCAGATCCAAGGAACCATCACAAAAACAATTACTGCAATGGTAGGGAAAGGTTTATGATGAAAGTCTCCTGACTTTCATCTTAGTAGAACTCTTGGGCCTTGACAAAACTAATATTTAGTATCAGCCTTCAAGTCTTTGAAGAAGTATCCAAAGAGGAGAGAAACAAAATCAGTTATTTTCTATTTTACAGAAAACAAATAAGAAGGCTTTTCTTAGCTCAGAATTGTACTGCAGCCAGGCACAGTGGCACACATAAGCCTATAATCCCAGCACTTTGGGAGGCTGAGACAGGAGAATCGCGAGTTCAAAGCCAGCCTCAGCAATGGTGAGGTGCTAAGCACCTCAGTGAGACCCTGTCTCTACATAAAACACAAAAATAGGGCTGGGGATGTGGCTCAGTGGTCGAGTGCCCCTGAGTTCAATCCCTGGTACCAAAAAAAAAAAAAAGAACTGTACTGCTGCAAGGTGTGTGTGTGTGTGTGTGTGTACAAGGTGCCCCTGATTGGAAGGAGGATTATATAGCAGAATGGGGATTGAGGGGAAGAGTCCTTGGGGAGGCTTTATTTGATTCAGCTGTATTGCTCCTAGATTCATTGTCTTAACTGTCACTCTGACATGAAGAGTCAAGTCCCAGCCACTCATTAAGCTTCCTGTGCCATCTATGATTCATTCTTATGTCTCCTTTCCCCACGTGCTCCATTACTTTACTTCCCATGTCGGTAGGCCCTGCACCCTAAAAGCACAACACATGTCCCCGCACTCTATGAATCCTTCTCACATGCTGACCTCCTCCTTCTCACTTCATATAATTCTCCTTTATTGTGACCAATAAGGGTACTAAATAATTAACAAACTAATATAGTATTCTTTCATTCACTGAGTGTCTCATTTATGTAAGCTTTCTGCGCAAAGAGATCATTTAGCCAGGCAGTGGCCCATGCCTATAATCCCCATGATTCAAGAGCCTGAAGCAGGAGAATCTTATGTTCGAGGCCAGCCTCAGCAACTTAGCAAGACCCTGTCTCAAAAAATAAACAAGGCTGGGGGCATAGTTCAGTAGTAGAATATCCCTGGGGTTTAAGCCCCAGTACTGGAAAAAAAAAAAAAAACCAGAGTTGAGAGAGATCATGCCGTGCGTTCACTGAATTCTCAAATACACAGGGTACATAATAAAAGTTCATTTTCTGATGGAACATGAAAAATGGAATGGTTTTCCTTTTGGATTAAATGATCCTGTTTTATCCAATGACAACATTAGGTAATCTGTAGAAAGTTTTGTAGCTCTCTGACTTTATCAGTAATCCATTTCCATTGTGTGAGAAAGAAGCAATGCAATGTCAAGGTTGAGAAGAGATGGGCAGCATGGGTTCTACTCTTTCTTTACCACTTCCTATCTGCATGACTTAGGAAATGTTACCAAAACTCTTCAAGACTCATCTTCATTTACAATATGTGGCTAATCAATCTACTTCCTATGGTTGTGAGGATTAAATGACTTAATTTGGAAAAGGCATATTATAATGCCAGGCATGAAATAACCACTCAATAAATAGTAATTATTATTATCCCAGCATCTACTATTGAGGTGGGTACAATGCAGTAAATAACTTCTATTTGCCTATCCAGTTTCTACCAAAATCTACACAGCCACTGTTACAGACTGAGTTGTGTCCCCCTAAATTCATATGTTGATATTTTAAACCCCCAGTACCTCAGAATATGACTGTATTTGGGGGCAGAGCCCTTGAGGAGTAATTAGGGTGATATGAAATCATAGGGGCATACCCTACTTCAACAGGACTAGTGTCCATGCAAGAAGAGGAGATTAGGTCACAGACATGTATGCACATAGAGGAGAGACCATGTGAAGACAGAGAGAGGATGGCCATCTACAAGCCACAGAGAGAGGTCTTGAGTTGAAACCAATCCTGCTGCAACCTTTAGAACTGTGAGAGAATACACTCTGTCATGTAAGCCATCCTATCTGCTATACTTTTTTTTTTAAACTTGAAAATAGTTTTCATTTATTAAACCAGTGTTGTATTTACTCATACACAAAGGCACTTGCTGGGTGGTTTCTGTATAGGAATCCTGTGGGTGGAATTATGAACAAAGTGAAGTCTGTTCCTGGAGCTTACATTCTGATGTGGGCAGACCATAGCACATCTGTGTGTGCTGTGGTTCGGGTGGTGAGGGAAATCAAGCAATGTAAGTGGATACGAGGGGTGTGTGTGTGTGTGTGTGCTGTTTTATATTGGGTATGTGGCATAGGATGACATTTGATGCAGAATTGAATGAAGTAAGTGAGGCCTCTGTGAAGATATTTGGGGTAAAACAAGAGAACAGTAAGATTGTGCACTATCTACCATGCTTTATGACATCCCTAGCAAACTCATAATAGCAACCCTTTGAGTTCCAGTCACCATTGCTCTCTTGCCTCTTCAGACATAGGGGCAGTAACTATTTCTTGCTTTTTCTAGTGCCAAGATAATGTACTATTCCCTGTGGAGTCCCTAAAACCTGCTCAGAGCCTTGGGTAGGTTTATTGAACTCTCTTCAAATTACCCATGAAGTGTTTTATCCCACTAAGGCAATCGTAATGTATCAATATTAACGTAACTGTCCAGATCAGAGCTCTGTGATTCTACCACAAAATTTCATTGGATGAGGGTCAAAGGCAATTTAAATTTTGCCTAAATAGCCCTGATTGTTCAGGTCAAAAAAGTCTGGGCTTGTCTCCAGGGCTAATTAGTATGTGTATATTTGGAAAAGATTAAAATTTCTTCTGAAATGTTGATCTTATGTCTTGTAATTTGATTTTATGTCATGGTGGCCACACATCTTTCTTACTCCAGAAATGAGAAAGTGAAGC
>PVHX01002523.1:0-51875 GCA_004024805.1 Geosciurus inauris
TTTTTTTTTAATCAACCATCTTTACTATACCCATTCCCCTTTCCAGATGTCCTTCAATAGATGAATGGATAAAGAAACTGTGGTACATATACACAATTTCCTACATTATTAAGGCCACTTTCTCCCTTCGCATTTTCATTGTTCCCCAATACCTCTTCCTTTTGATGGTGCTTCACTCAGAAAGTAAGCAACCTGATCTTTAGCTTCCAGCCCTCTCTAGAGGCTCTTCTCATAAAACTTGAAGAAAAGTAAGTAATATAGAAGTAAAGAGGAACACAAAATAATTAAAAGCAACTTATTGTGAGGAATGCGTTACACATTCGAGAGTCAACTCTTTTGGATATGAACCTTGACTATGCTGAGAACAAAGACAAACGTTCCTTATTCACAATCTATTGCAGCAAGCCTGCCTATAGCAAACCTTCCAGGAGTTTCCATCTTGCTGGAATATATGAACTGTTTCTTTGTCCTTGTTGCTCAGGATGTATTGGAGCTTGACTATTGCCTGAAATAAACTTATAATTAAGAATATCCATATGCTTGCATTATCTTACATTGCCTTTTCTGTTAATCACTACTATTATATAGAAAAAGTCTTTTGAAAATCTGTATTTAGAATTGAGATGTGCTGGTGAGCGAAAAATTTACCAGTTTGATTGTCATCAGATTCGAGCTGTAGCCCTGGTCCTCTTAGACTTGTACAAACTTGGGCAGTCAATTGAACCTGGATTTCGGGTTTCCTATGTACTAAATTATGAGATTTTAATGGGGTGATATTAAAAATGTTTTGATTCTCTATGCAATTGGGATAATAAATCTACTTATGAAAGCAAAAAAAAAAAAAAAAAAGAAGAAGAAGAAGAATGGAAAGACAGTTGCCATCTGGGCTAGGCATTTTAGTGTGGAGCCCTCAGTCTTGTATGGCATAGTTGTCCTCTCACCTTAAGAAAGAGGATGCCTTATTCAGTTGTCTGTTTGAACTCCAACCTCTCCACCTGAGATCATTAAGCTTCCAGGCAACAGAGAGTTCAAATGGCCCCAGCAAGGCATGGTTACTGTAGCTGCTAAAGAAGTTCCCAAAGGTCTTCTTTTCCAGCACTTAACTTTGCAATGCCATTTCAGATATCTCCCACATAAACTTAAATGCCACATATGAAATTTTTAGTCAGTCACTGTAGCTACTTCCTTGGATTTTAGCCAATCTTCTTTTGCCTTCTAGTCCACTCTAGCATTGGCATGGATATGTGTGCATAGTAGGGCTTGGTGTGATATATATTTCATAACTAACAGGGCAAGATGATATGAACTTGTACACATCATGAAAATCAGGCCACAAACTCAGGCATGCAAGAAATATTACTCTTCCTCCCATCTCTCTTAAATATTTCATGTTTAATATAAGCCACTATACCACTATACTATCAGGAAATTCCAAAAGTTATTTTAAAGTTCTTCTCCAATTCATCCTCCACCCTTATTGTCAAGCAACGCCAAGACTTCAGAAGCTATCACAATGTATGGTCCTAGGTTTCAGATGTACGGTTATACTTTTCAAAAATATTCTGATTCACCCACTGTGTCCTCATGGTTCAAAAGCCCTGTGCTGCTTCCTTGTCATTTGTGGATGAGGCTAGGAAACTCAAAGTCTATAGTTTACCTAGACAAGTGTTTCTCAATTAGAATAATCTTGTCCCCCCCAGGGACATCTAGCAATATCTGAAAACAGTTTTGACTGACATAACTGTAAGTGAGGGAAAGTCCCTGGAATCTAGTGAATAGAAGCCAGAAATGCTGCTGAAATTCTACAATACAAAAATCAATACTTGTCCCACAACAAAGAATTATTCATCCAAAATATTAGTAATGCTGAGGTTGAGAAAGTCTGCCTTAGTCCAGTGAATATGACTGCCCATAAAAGAATCACTTAGAGAGCTTTTGGAAAATACATATTCCTGGTCCCAAACCAGACCATTTAAATCAGACTCTTTGAAGGTAGACTTCAGCATTGGTATGAAAAACAAAACATTCTCCAGATCATCTAATGTGCAGCGATAGTCAAGCACCACTGCTTTGGAAAATCCCTGCCGTTATTTCGCTCTGGGATTTTTGATAGTCCCCATGTGCTATCAGGAAACAAAGTCCTACTGTCTCTGGATAGTTCATCTCCTATGAGGGTCTCTGAGGGAACCTGTGTTTCCTTTTAGCTTCTTCCAGTTCATTGTTTCTTCCTTAAACTTCTTCCAATGGGCATGTGCTTCTAGAGATAGTAGGTCCTAAAAACACTTTTAGACTCTTTACTTGTCCTTTACTCTCTCTTAAGCAATGAAGCACAGAATCCACTGCTGAGTTAATAGAAGGAAATGGACAGGAAAATGCTTTGGGGAAAGATATGAGCTAACATTTCCAAATATTATTCAGCCATAAACTTCACAAACACTCTACAACTTCTTAAAAACCACCACTGTCATTCTCTATTGAAGCACCTGAACATGTTCTAATTGGTCCCTTAAAAAGCTTCCTTTCCAGGTTTAAATTTTTATAGTTTTGTTGAATGCTCATCTGAGTTTGTAATTCCACATTTACAATTGTTAAGGGACAATTCCAATATGCTGTTCTACCATCAACTCACATTCAATGTGGCCAAACCAAATTCAACATCTTCTATTTTAAACATTTCCTTTTCTTCTCCATAGCCTCCTCCCAATTCTGAATTACCTGAAAGAATAGCATTCTTTCATCACTCAATGGTGAAAAAGTAAAATTACCTTTGACAGACATCTCTTTTCCATCCCCTGATTCTAATCATGTTAACCAGGTCTTTTGAATCATTTTTTTTTTAATGTACCTTATTTCTACTTCATTATTTGAATTCTCACTGCCACCATCTTAGTCCATGCCTATAACTCTAATATTTTTCATCATTCTTGGCCCAGATTTTTGGCAAGTTCCATCCATTACATGGCCAAGATGTTGATGCCATAAATCCCTACTTTCACCAAGTCACTATCCTGCTCAAGAGTTTTCAAAAGTTTCTCCACTGGAAGGGGAATCATTTCTAAACTCCTCTATGTTTTCTGCAAGTCTTCCATGAGTTGGATCTTTTATTTATCTACCCACTCTAAATCCATAAATCTGTTAACCTATCTGGGCTGTGACCTCACCATCACTGACACATGCCATGGCATATAATCTGTCATGGAGTTGTGGCTAAGACTTGTGTCATTACAGGAATCAATGATTTGGACAGAGATTTGGCAGTCAGAACTCCACCCAGAGACTAGAGATGAGTTTTCAGGGTTGAGGAAGATTGAACAATAACAGTAGGATGAAGATTTCAGGAGTTCACCTACTGAGGCCAAGAGACAAAATAAAAAGTACTATTACATACCAGAAGCAGTGGCAGATGTTAGTACCATCCCAAAGGGTACAATGGATATAGCCCACCATATTCTCATGTCACCCAGCAGTCTGGCCCCTAAAAATTAGATACATTCTGGTGAATAAAACTAGACTACTGGAAATCAACCTAATGGGAGCTGCAGTGTCAGTTGTAGTATCCTTTCTAGGCCACATTAATGTATCCATGGTATCTGGTGTATAGCTTTAGATCTGGTGAACGCATTTTTTTCATCTCTATCAGGAAGAAGGATCAAGAGTAATTTGTATTAATGTGGCACAGATAATGGTTTACATTTATGTCTTAATCCAAGTCTGTATTAACTCTCTTATCCTTTGCCATAGTTTGAAGGGCCTATAACATCTGGACATTCTATAGAATACCACATCAGTCCATTATTTCAATGAGATCATGCTAATCAGATTGGTTGAGCAAGAAATGATAAGTGTATTGGAGGCATTGACAAGATATATAGACTCCAGAAAGTAAGAGTTTGATGATGAAGTACCAATTTCTGACCCCCTTTCATCAAGAGGGAACAACACCGAAGGAACATCCCAACTCCAGCTTTCCTATGGGCTGAGCTGAGGCCTCTCTGAAACCAGATCAGATAGCAGATTCTCCTCAATCCAATCCTGCTTTCTTCACTACCATACAGATGTTAGTTCATAGTATAATCCTCAATAAGCCTGCATGCAAATACCCTACATGATCTGTTTCATGGGTCTAAGGTAATTTAATCAGATAATGAGGGGGAGTCAGTAGGTGATATCAGCTAGGAGAAGTAGTGGGTGACAGTCTGATGACTCAGAGTCTAAGCTGGTATTTTGTGGGAGGAAGGAAAGAGGAAGAGTGATCTACAAGTAGCAATGAGAAGCAGGGATTATTTCCAGTTCCAGTTTTACAGGAACGTGGGAAAGAAAACAGCCTTCGTTTGAGAGTCCTGAGGGATTTTCTACTGTTTACTGAAGGTAAGAAGGTGGGAAAATGTTCAGAGAAAATTGAGGAAATTTTTCTGATGGTAGAATATGAGTTTCTGAGAACCGGTGAAAAGGGAAGAAATTAAATAATGTTCAGGAAGATATGCAGAACTGTTTGGGGATTAGACTAATAAAGAAAAGAACTGACCTGGCATTTTGGGGTTCTAATGGTGGCTAAAACAAGGAGGGATAAAAATCATAATAAAATTAGTCCCAAAATTGTCAAGGCAGAGCAAGTGAAAAAGCTGTACCTGAAGATGCAGGGACAGTTGAAGGCACTACCAGGAAGATTCAAAGCGTTGGCGGGGGGTCTCATTTCCTTTTGCCAAAGTTGATGTGAAAACTGGAATAAGCGGTCTTATACTGAGCACCAGAAACTCTTAGCTCTGAAGCTCCCTCTTCAATCTTGTGTAGAAAAGAAGCAGATTTTGCTTAACTTAAAACTTCCAGCATATTTCCACAAGCAAGTTAATTCTTTCAATTCTCTTTCTCACAACAATAGTAGTCAGTGACTATGTAACATATGCTTCTTATTACAAAAATTGTCCCTTCCTAATCACTGATACAGCATCAAGTTAAAGATGTTTGGTTGTAATAAGAAGCCTTGGAAATTGAAATTGTGGAAGCATCTCAGCTCTATTAAACATACACACAAAGAGAAAAAACATTATCTGACAAGTAAAAAGTTTAAAATCACCAAGAAATCAAAATATGTTCATGTTTATAAGAAGCTGAGATGAGGAATAGACATAGGAAACAATGACTGAAATTTTAAAAATAACTCTGGTGCTCTATTCTGTGATAAAAGTGTTTATGTTTGGTATTTGGAAAACATTTCTTCTGGCAACTTCAATGAGTGCTGAACAGAGACTTTTCATTTCATCCAGAGCATTGATCACATGTCTACAAAGACCTTACTTCTTTTTTTTTTTTTTTTAATTTTTTAAGTTGTTTCTGGATCTTTACTTTTCATTTATTATTTATATGTGGTGCTGAGGATCGAACCCAGTGCCTCACGCATGCTAGGCAAGCGCTCTACCACTGAGCTACAGCCCCAGCCCCAAAGACCTTACTTCTTAAGCCTATCTTTGCCCTGAGCAACCAGGTGTAAAAAATTATTGATTTATTTATAAAACAAATACCTGTCTTGGGTCCACTATATGCACTGGTAATTTGCATGCATGGGGTACTGGGGATTGAACCCATGGCTTCACACATGCTAGGTGAGTGCTCTATCACAGAGCTACATCCCCAGTCCTGAATTTGATCTATAGGCTAAGGCTGTGGAAAAGATGAAGATGGTCCTTCCTCTCAGAAAACTGGGGTAAATAACTGGATATGAGAGAGAAATAGCACAATGTAGTATGATTTGAACTAATGCAGAAAGGGCATCAGTTGTCTATGAGCACATAGCGGGGTTCTTTCCTTAAGAGAAGCAGGAATTAAAATGGTGAAATACCTTAGAACAAGGTGTCAGGCAGAATCAGTAAGTCCTGAGAAAACCAAGGTGGAGGACATCTCCTCAAAACAAAACTTGAATTATCAATGCTTGACAGAGAAGGGAGCATTAATTTAAGACAGGTAAATAAATTTGGTCTTTACCTTGGGGAACTCTGAGTCAATGATCACATTTACATTTTAATGTGTTCACTCGGACTACTGTGTGACCAAAAAAAAGATTGTAAAGAAGATTTGAAGAGATTGAATCAGGTGATTTTTTTTTAATTTTTTTTTTTTTAGTTGTTAATGAATCTTTATTTTATTTATTTGTATGTGGTGCTGAGAATCGAACCCAGTGCCTCGCACATGCCAGGCAAGTGCTCTGCCACTGAACCACCACTCCAGCCCGAATCAGGTGATTTTTAAGACTTGTTTTCCTCCCAGCACAAACATTCCATAATTTGAATAAACCAATCACAGAGAACTTTCATTGGGTCATTTGGAATAGCCATATTATAACAATTCCTACTTCTGGTATTATTCTAAGCACTTTGTCAATGCATTTGAAAAGAACACCAACCCTACTAAACACACTCTATTTGAATTATCATCACCCCCACCTTACAGAGAAGGAAAATGAGACACACATAATTACTTAGTAAGTGACAAATGAATTTGCACCCAGGAGGTTCCATTCTGGGGTCCAGGATCTTACACTTTGGAGTATAAATAGACTGACTATTCTTGTTTCTTGCATTATTTGGACGTCTCATGTCCTACAGGAAGGAAGCATTTCCTTAATAAAATGAGAAGGGATCTTCCTTCATGCTGAGAGGAGACAATTCTATAATCTGTAATCTGCACCCAAATTTTAGGGTAGATTTCAGTGAGAAAGTAGGAAAATACCCAAGTCGATTTCCTTTATAGTCTGTGCTCATAGATCAACTTGTTTTGTCACAACAGGAAAGGTTTATAGATTGGGTTAAGTAGAGGCTTCATAAAATTTCTCTCCCACCACATGCCTCCACTGGCTTTTCATTGGTTAACCAAATACTTCCTCTTTTAAAATAATAAAATTGAAGAAGGAAAAGTATAAGAGGCAATGTGAGCCTATGATCATGTTCTTTATAAATAATAGGAGGGTTTTTTTTCCCTTAAGTGTAATTATTCCAGATTTTCAACAGAATTAAAGTGGCTTAAGTAAATGAATTAGATGCACAACAGATGGGAAGTCAGGCTTTGATATTTCAAGTTTGGTAGCTGAAAGCACTGCAGTGATTGTCTAAAATTGCTATTAATAACAGTTTAAGCCTGGTGGTTGTAGCAAATAAACTCCCCATTTTTGTTATTTTTCAGAGAAGAAATGGTCCTTGGGAAATTGGAAACTATCAATATCCTATCCATTCATAAAACCATCTGTATTTTAATCTAAGAGCAATGTTTCTAACATATTCAGTAGTTTAAATTCTTCCATGTGGGTTCAGTCTGGGGAAATATCTAATTGATATAGAGGAAAGGCCTCTTATTTTATTAATTACTCTTGTAAAACAGTATTTAAAAATCTCAGAGTCCATGTGCTCTTCCCTTCTTTGACATTTGTCTCTCTCTACCACTCTCCATTCTTCCAATATTTTATCTCACCAAAGGGAACAAAGTGTTAGGGGTTTATACATACAAAGACACACTTACTACACCATATTATATTTAGTTTAGGAAACTTCATATTTCACACTCTGGCCTTCTAAACTCAGATCCATGTGTTTTGTATAGGTCAAATTATTTTCACTGTTTGATTCTAGAAACTGATTTTAATTTACCTCCCTTGTAATGCTTAACAAATTGTTACTTGGTGACAGAAGTTTTAATAGTTCATCCATATATTTGTTGGAAAATGTTTGATTGAGTGTACATTACTATGTGTCACAAAATGTGTTAGACCTTGAAGATGCAAAAATAAGAAAGGATTTTAAAAGTTATCAACATAAAGAAGTGTTAGATATTTGAGGAGATCTATATGTTTAAACTCATTTAAACATTATACAATGTATACATGCATCAAAACTTTGGCAAAAGGAAATGAGACTCCAACATTCTGAATCTTCCTGGCAGTGCCCTCACCTATCCCCCCATCTTCAGGTACAGCTTTTCCAGCCTGTTCCGCCTTGACAATCTCAGGACTAATTTCATTATGATTTGTACTCCTGTTTGCCTTAGTCACCAGTAGATGCCCAATGCCAAGTCATCTCTTCATTAATCTAATTCCCACCCAGTTTTGCATATCCTCCTGAGCATTATTTAATTCCTTCCCTTTTCATTGATTTTCAGAAACTCATATTCCACCATCAGAAAAAACTTTCCTCTGAACATTTTTTCCTACCTTCTTCTAAGAATGGAATCCTAGGGAAGGATGATACTCAAGAGATAGGTGGAGGGAGAAGTGGACCCTAGATGAGTAGTCTGAGAGGGAGGCCATTAGAAGACTTGTGCCATAGGAAGTGGAAAGGGAGACATTCAAGGTGAAGGAAGCTACCAGCAGAACCACTGCTGCCCTGGGATGAATAGCAGAAGGTTGGTCCTTAGTGACTTTAGTAGCCATCTCAGCAGTGTGATGCTAAACTGCCAGTGCCTCAGTCAACATTTAATAAATAAGCAGAGGTAATGAGTGCAAACATCTCCTTCCCAAAGTTTGGCTGTAAAGGAAGAGAAAAAGAGAGAGAGAGATGCAGGATGCTGAGGGCTCAGGTAAGATTTTGCTTGTATGTATGATTATTTGGGATATAAGGGATTTGATCCAATTTCTGTACTAAGAAGAACTCAGTGGCCAAGGAGAGGTGATAGACACAGGAGAGGGAGATTACTGATGGAATAAAATTTGTCAGGTGACAGAAGAAAACTAAATTTGGTAAGAGATGACAGCTTCTGCCTCATTCTTTCAAATTTAGTATCTTCTCAATGTGACCAATAATGATTCTTCCTTTGCTATCTTGAAGGTGACCTCCTTGGTTCCCTTATTCTTTATGTCCTTAAAAAGAGAATTTGAAATCCCTAAAGCCAATTCAAAACTTTGCATCTGAAGGAGTAGCACCAGACTAGAAGAACAAGCTCAAATATTCACAATTTCTGGCTCTACCCTGAGGATACTGTGTGATCCTTGTTCTTAGTTTTTGCTCCTTCTTACCTCTTTAGCTCCTGGAAATACTGTAAGACTTCAAGAGATCATTGTGTTTATATTTATATCTGCCTACCACTCATCAGTTGTTGTTCATATAGTGAGTATGTAATAAATGTGTTGATTTTCATCTACTTGATCCTGAGAAAATCAGGTTAATGTAATCCTCTGGAGGAAGTCTTCTATTTTTCTTACAGAAGAGGAAGATATCTATCAGTATTTAATTCATGTGATCCATGTGCTGGCAGTGAGGTCATACAATATCCACACAGCCTTTGTTATGTTTCTTATTAGGTAAAATGGTTTAACAATATATAAATAGACTGTGATTAGAGGTAAATGGTCTCTCTACCAGCAATCCCTTGCTCCTCTTTCAGGTAGTGGAGATGTCCTTTATCAGCATGTAAGGACAAAATCATTGCTAATTCTATATGTATCAGTAAGTTGTTTACAAGTGGCCATTACCAAAGAGAATGAATTAAATAATACCATTGTGATGGCAAGCTAATGAAGAAATTTGACCCAGAGATAAATCCATTAATGTGTTTCTGCTTGTTTCTAATTTTAGAATTCTATTAAACTGAAGCAAAATGAGTCAAAGCTTCATTCAGCTCAACATAAACTGCAGTCAAGAAGTTTTTCTTTTAAATTTCTACCTGGAAACCTGGTCTATCCAACACTTAAATCAAAAGCAATCTAGTAGGCATTAGGTTGATACATACAGGATGATCAAGCCAGTTTGTGAATGTAAGACAAACTCACAACCAGCAGCAAGAGAGACTCAGTTCAATTTTCAGAGGAGACCCAGACAATTTTCAGTATAGTGATGTAATCATCTTATTTATTTATTTTTAATTCTTGGTAAGAATGCTTTTATATGGGGTAGTCACTATTTTCAGATCACATCTCTACACTTAGGAAAAAAAAAACCCTGTACCACCTCAATATCCCTTAGTCTTTGATAGCAATGAACATGAAAATACAGAGTGAGATGGAAAGGATGTTTTCCTCTCTATTCAGACCCAGGATTGGATTAAATACCAGTAAAATCTGTATTGTGCAGATACACTGTGGCTATGTCCTTTACACTACATTCTACTTGTGTCATTTGGTAGATAGTCTGGTAGTCAAGCCCTCCTATGAGCCCAGTGTCAGGGGAATAAGGAATAAAGAATAGCCTTTTTGAAGTTCTGAGGAGCATCCCTTGCTTTGTTGTGAATTTTCACTGCTGGAGCATTTGGAAGCTGTGTGCCTTCGGGGCTGTCCATCAGCAGAAACATAAAGCAGTGTTCTTAGCTGCATGTGATCAATAAATATCCCTTGGCCCTTCTGTGAAGAGCGGAGATAGTGACCTCAGTGTCACAGAAAATTTCTAATTTGGATAATTACATTCTGCTTCTCTCTGTTGTTCCTGTAGCTTAAATAGAAAATGGAATTCTTCATTTTCATTCGTCAACTGCTGCTTAAGTTGCACTGCTCTGAGGTGTTGCTGTGAGCTGTTAAACATCTGCTGCGTCCTACTTTGGAGGTGGTTGCTTTTTAATTGAATTTTACTTTAATTGACTTCAACACACTATATAGGTAATAAATCTGTTTGCAAAATGCTTTCAAGTCTATTTCAATAAAAAAGATTCACATAAATATTAAAACATGATAATTACCTTCTTAAAAGATATTTCAGGGGATACATTTTTCTTAAAAGGTATCTTGTGAAATAAAGTCAACAATGGAGTGCTTTTCAAAAATGTACAATAAAACATACGTTAGTTTTTGCCTTATAAAGTTAAGAGTTTTCAGTTAACAAATCAGTTCATCAGTGGGTTCTCGATATCTGCTTAGCACAGAACTGGGCTCTGTCTCTTGTAAAGAGATGCTAAACAGAGCTAAGAACAAGTTGTTTCCACTAGAGGTCAGGCCTATCCCCCTAACATAAGCTTTGGAAGATAAAATGCCAGGGAATGGAAGCAGGGTGGGAACATCAGTATGTTCTCCTGTCCCAAACCACTTCAGTCTCCCATGAATACCAAAAATCTCACTATTAAAGTTCTGTGGAAGATCCCTTGAAATGCAAATTTGTGTCTTAAAAGGAGTACCAAATGACCAAATGTACTTACTTTAAAGTCCATAATTTGGTGGATTGCATTCTAAATCAAGAAATGGATGGAGAAGAATGTATATAATGTACACCAAGTAATTGAAGTGAAGAAGAGAAAGATTAGTTGTAGAATAAAATCTTCTAGGAGACTGACTCATCATTAGTATGTGTGCAGACAGGTAGAAAGAAGTATCTTGAGAAAAGAGTGAGAATACAAAGGAAACTATTGCCAGGAGCCTTCAAGTCCAGGTAGAGGGCTTGGATTTAAAAAATAACAATGGAGGAAGTAGCTTTGGCTATTTCAACATTTTTAGGTGGAAGGGACAGACTTTGGTGAGATAGGAGGCAAGACTGATGAATTGGCAGGAGATTGAGTGTTGGGTACAGGTTAGGTAAGGAGAGTGAAGAATAGCTAAGGGGAATTGATAAAGTAAGAAAACTGAACAGTTTTCTCTCCTGAACAGTTTAGGATAGATTAATATATCCCATTAGCTAGCAGGGGCTTTGAAAGCAGAGATCAAGGCTGTGCAGATATCTAAGACACTTTTAAGAGTGAAGGTGGCTTAGAACAATTTCTCTGAGAGGTGAGAAAACTAAAAACAAGCAGGATGTGAGGCCTTGGCCAAAGGCGGATGGAGGGGGAGGATCCTGATAGAACAACAAAAGGGCATTGAGTCCTTGGAAGGGTGGAAAGGTGGGGAGTTTGAAGAGGAGATGGTACAGATGTTCTTAGAATGACATAATCTTGAGTTGAAGAGGAATTTAGAGGCCATCAAATCAAAACTCATTCTGAGAAAAATTAGTAAATACCATGATCTTGGTTGGTAGTATGAAGCATTTGTATGTGTAAGTTTGTAACGGTTCTTAAATGAATATGATTTTCTCTTCTGCTTTCCTGAGCACTTAACCTTACCTCCACTGACTTGGGTATTCAAATGTAGGCAGAGGGTGTGTAGAAGAGATTAGGAACATTGTTCAGGGAGTGCAGAACAGGAACGTGGGAACACTGAGATTTAGCTTCTGACATGTAAACTAAGATTAGGCAACAAGACGATGGCTTTGCTAGCCAAGTTATCATCTTGAAAAAACATTCTGCCATTCTCCACGTTGGCACATCTATTACTAAGCTTGAAGGACTCAATTCACAATGTTGTCCATTACATGGATGATTTACTCCATCTAAACAAGGCCAAAGGCTAGGTGGAGGATGTGGACAGACTCTGCTATTCCCAAAGAATGCAAGATGAGAAGAGATTATGTCAATCAGCTACCTCCACTGGGTCTTGACCTAGTCAAAGAGACCAGACAATGAATTACATATACATCATTGATATAAAACTTTTGTTCAGAAAAGTTTTACTTTATGGTAAGTGAGGTATTCTGATATTTTCCATTCAGTTCTACCCTATTCCATATAATTTTATTTTTAAAAAATCCTAAATACAACCTACTAAATTAATTTTACAAACCACAAACGGGTTTTGATCCATAAGATTTTGTTTGTTTGTTTTGTGGTACTTAAATTGAATGCAGGGGCGCTCTCTCACTTAGCTACATCTCCAGCCCTTTTTATTGGTTTTATTTTAAGACAAGGTCTTGCTATATTGCCAAGAATGGCCTCGAGCTTGTGATCTTCCTGCCTTAGACTCCTGAGTTGCTGGGATTAGAGCTATGCACCACCACACCCAGCTTGATCTGTAGTTTAAGGAGCATAACTTTAGGGTTTGCAGTAGGATTTATATACTCTTAATTTTCAATATGGTGAAGTTTTACCATATTCTAATGTTACCAAAAAGACATACTGCATGGCAAAGAGTCTGATGCAGAAAAGGGAGATAAAGTGAACTTAGAAATTAACAAAAAACAACATCTCTGGATAAAGAGATTCATAGCAGGTTCTGTACATCAAACCAAAAGTCTACAGGATGAGAAAAGTGAATATAAAATTGAGAGCTGAAGGAATTTGAAGAACAAAAAGGTACAGGACAGAAGGTGGGAAAGGAGAATGCTTTGAGGGGATATATCTTGGTGCTCATCACAGTGGATTCCAGAACATTTCTAATGGGCAAGCTTCTATCTAAACCTGACTGGTGCACAATTGCTGGAAAGAAATAGGCAGGAATCATTTCTAAAAGCAGCAGGGATATGCAGAATTCTCTGGTGGAGTGCCAGGTGCTTATTTGAATTGCTGATGGTTAATGATGAACTTCTGATTTGAATTGCTGATGAGTTAAGATCCAATTTTGGTCAAGGTTCAGAAGTATAAGGAAGTCCAATCTTAGAGAAAAGGGGGAACTGCTACCTAAAATATTAAATATTTGTTACTAAGACCCTTATTCATCTCTTTTCCTGTCTTTACTGTATTCTCCTGAAGAATTTCCACTTAGCAGTCCACTCACCAAGAGACAATTAGAAATTGTGAGGCGAGTGGGATAAATGGAGATTGGCCTTGGGGACAGATATTCCAGAGAGAAAATTTCTACGGGTTGAGAGGCATAACTCAGGTGTTGGCGGGATCTTTGCTTGTAAGCAAGAGGAAAAAAATTCTAATCAGGAAAAAAAGAGAAAACAATATTGTATTGACTTGCAAATTCAAATGAGCAAGTACGCAGTTAGGAGAGGGTCCAGAGAAGTCTGGGGACCTCAACCTAATAAGAACTAATAGACAATTTCTTCAAAGGGCTAACACTTGAATGAGTTAGTTTTTGTTTTGTTTTGTTTTGTTTTTATATCTTAGTTTAAGAATCAAATCCCCAGAAGAGAGTCTCTGATGTCCTAGATCAGGTCCCACTAGGCTAAGGAATGCAGGACAGTTCCTTAGACTAAAAGATTGACTATTCTACTCATCAAGTCTGTATCCAGTGAGGGAAGGTGGGATGATTCTCCATAGCAAAACTGAGACACCACTGACAGAATAATGCCCAGATGCTAGGCAGGGAAAGTGCATGGTATACACTACCCACTACCTTTTGTGTATCATGCTGATAAAGAAGGCAACCTCTGGAAGCCTTATTGGGTCCAAAGGAATCAGCTGACATGGAATTTTCACGTGGCTCATGTCTAAGGCAAATGCACCTGACTATCTACATTCCTTTTCATGACTGATTTTGGAATTCAAATGAGACATTATTTGGATAGAAAACATATAACTTTACTGGGCTGTTTTAAAGAGAACATCAAAGAAGCTCTTTGTAAATAAATCATACGGCTGTGTTACATAAATCTTGAAGGACTGTAACTACTCTTCAATATGCAACTGGGTTAAGTTACAATTAATGGCAAATGTCCAGACATTGCTGAAAAAAAAATGTATATATATATATATATATATATAGTTTTTCCTTTTCCTTTTATCCTTCTAAGAGGTAAAAATGTTGATTTCCATGCCTTCAAGAGTTATGAATCAACACAGTCCATTGTTCTGCTTATCACTTGCCATGCTTTTCCATTTACACTTTCCCAAAGCAAAATTAGCTCCCCCCCCAACCCAAGAAAATATAGGTTTTTATTGAGAACACCAGAATAAAAAAGCAGGAGACTACATATTATTGACAGATAAAACATGCCTATGCTGGGCGCAGTGGCGCAAGCCTGTAATCCCAGCATTAGGAAAGCTGAGGCAGGAGAATCAAAGCCAGCCTCAGCAACAGCGAGGCACTAAGCAACTCAGTGAGACCCTATCTCTACATAAAACACAAAATAGGGCTGGGGATGTGGCTCAGTGGTCGAGTGTCCCTGAGTTCAATCTCCAGTACCCCCCCCAAAAAAAAAATGCCTATAATGCCTCTTTCTTAAATAAATAAGCCTCACACACAACTTTAGATCAATCTCTTCATTAAGTTTAAATAACATAATATGCAGGCACCAACATATAAACCCACACATTCATATTAGTGCCACTCCTGCTGCCTCTGTTATGGCTGTGTCCCTCCTGAGTGTACGAGCCCAGCTTGGGCTATAAATGTTCACTTGTGATCAGCTCTTCTTTCCCAACAGGACAAACATACACCCCAGGGAAAACTATGTTTGCAGAACTTGGATCACACAAAATATGTGCTCCTTGCTTCATGGTCTGCCTTTACTAAAACTTTCCACACTGTTCTCATTTCTATCCACCTTGTGGTCTCTGCTGCTTCTGTTTCCCAACAAGTCGCAGCTTTCATGTAAAGGTAACATAAATTCTGAAGCAAAATCAGCAGTATCTGACCTTGATGCTTTGTTAGGGATGCCAAACATGAAGAAATTCCATGAAGTTTAGGATTAAACTGTCTCCAATACTGCAAAAACTAATACCAGAGCAGGAGAAACTCTTCATAAAGTCCACCATCTTTTCAGTCTGTGGATATTAATCCTAGCTGGGGAGGAAGAGAGTGGTGAGGGATAACAAAGAACCTGAGAAGGTCATCTGCTTTATGTAAGTAGAATTAGATATTTTAGCAAGTCATTCATTCATTTGCATTTGGTCACTAGGCACTCTCCTGACAGAATACCAACTTCAATGAAAACTACATTTGTGTATTTACATAATGGATTTCATACCTTTTTCTGGTTTCAATTTCCTTGAAAATATGCCAATATAAATAAATGAAGATAAATATATCTATGCATGTTGCACCTTCCTACCATTCTAGGGAAGAATGTATTTCAAAAGTTATTTGTTTGAAATGTCTGAGCAGAAAAATTTTGGTAGAACGACAGAAATTCCACCATCTAGGGTTTCTTTCATTACCAAGAATGAATCAACCAAACGAGCATAAACTTCCCAGTTATTCCTATCTCATAAGAATGTAATGTACTTCAAATTGCTAGCCTTACTCATGCATTATATGTAATGACAATGGAATCTCACTTTATATGGCGTTCTTGTCTTCATTTTTACACCTGAGAGACTGAGAAACAGAAAATTAATTCTGTTTCCTCCAATGTCAGTCTTACTCATATACCACCCCTTGAACATGTTGAATGTTGAAGGTTCAAAGTTGACTTTTCTGGATGAAATACTACATTTTTCATGACTTGGAATAACTTTAGGGGTAGCCTCATTTTTTATTGTAAAAGAAAGATTACTTTCACACTTCCTGGACTTTTTCTTTCCTGAATAAGTTTGGTCTTGCATGGGGAATTATCAGTAGTTTCTCATCATACAGAGTGCTACAGTGGAACCCTAATTCTGGACTGGAAGTATCTCTTGATCTCCAACATGGCTACTTATCAGAGACTAATATTTTCCTATCTCAACAAACTTCTCTCAGAACCATGATAATCATTTTATCAGAAATTACAGTTGACCTCATGCAGGACTTGTTCCTCATCAACTTCAGTCATCTGCTCCTTACCATATCATTCAATAACTCGTTACAAACCATGAGGTTTATAAAGCAAAAATACCATTTCAAAACAGTTCTTAAGGAATAAGGAGCTCTAAAACTGTGAGGGAGGTATTCGTTGTTTGACTTTCTTCTGGTTATTCCAAGGTTGAATGGTGACTGCAGTTTTTACTATTCTAGAGAACATTTATGACTCCTTGTGTTGGATCAGTCTGTAGATTAGGATGACTGTCAATCCAAGAATTAGATAACCAATCAAATTAATTTCTACACATGGTAAAAGTAGACAAGAGGGAGTGTTTTATTTTTCTTCTCAACTTGCTCTGCAGTTTTCTTAAATAGCTGCCTTAATGGGCTGGCAATTTTGAGCAAGCTCCCCTTTATCTCAGACACCCTAATAAAGTAACTAGGGGAGATTTGCTTCCAGGGCCAGCATTGTCATAATCTGATTGATGAGCAAGAAGGTAACTCCCCACCAAAAGCAAAAATTTCTTCTACTTGCTAACTATAGTCTGAATTCTTTTCACAGGAATTAAAGTGTCTCATTTCACAACTAGAAATCAAGGGTGAACACCTGGAAGATTTACACTTTAGTGTACAAGAGATTTTATCTAACTTCAAATGCTACTTATAAATGTTGATTATGTAAATGTGGGAAGAGATGATGGGAGGTTGTTGAGGATGGGCAAGATACAGTAAAGAAACCCCGAGGGAAATGCGGTCCAGTGATAGGTGGCAGGAAACTGAGAGAGCAGTTAGAGTTTTTGCCCCTCTAAATAAGAACCTACTAAGCAATTGAGCAGGAGAACTCAAAAAGATGCAACACTAAAAGGTGGTGGCCTTAGTACAAGTGGATTTGCTTGGCTAAGATGTTTTCAGAAAGGTGTGAAAAGCCCAAAGAAAGAATCCACAATTTTTAATTTTGAGGCAATGTTTTGGAACGTGGAAAATAATTTTGAGGCTAAGCATTTATACTCCAATCAAAGTGTTTGGAATGTTGTAACAGAGTGTGATACAAACCCATAATATAACTAATCAGAGTTTCCTAAAATATGCTTGTGTTCATGTGTCTGGGATTAAAATACCAAAGGCAAATTTCACTCCAAACCTCACTATCCTACTTGAGAGACTCTGATAGTCAAGGGACAATAAAAACATAGTTTTAGAAAATATTTTGGGGGATTCTTGCATGACATAATGTTAAGACTTATTCAAGAGGAGAAATCCATATTAGTCAGGTTATGGGTAATTTTTTTTATCACTGTAATGAATCCTGTTGTAGAATTGGGTTAGCAAAATACCATAGAACAATGAAGTGATTCCTAACAAAGGAAATCTCTCTTGTCTGTGACTCGGCCTAATACTAAGACAAATATACAAAGGAGAAAGCAAAGAGAAAGGCAAATTGCAAAATAAAGTCAAGATAAAAGGAATAGTTTCAGACATGATAAAACCAAGAATTTAGTGGAAAGAATAATGCTCATTAGCTATAAAAATGGGTTCAGTACTAACAGTTTTATTAAAGTAAACTTTTCATTTTTGAATAAGATTTATGGTTGGTAGAGCATGCAAACAGTGTAGACATATGATGTGTCTTGATTTTTATTCAATATTTGGTGATTTTTCATGACAGCTTCATGGGTGGGTTGTTGACATGACAGCATTGTTGGTGAGTCAAGGGAGCATGCATAACCACAGTTGGTGCTATGAGTGAGGTTGTGTGGGTCAGTCCACTTCCTGAGCAAATCTTTAATAACACACACAAGCACTGCAATAGGATAGCATCTTCTATAATATGAGAGAGGCACTTACTTAACTTCATCCTGTTCAGCAATGCCAGTGACTTGGGAAAAGTCTCAGAAAACAAGATTATCCAAATTTCAAATGTCAAAATTAGGAATGGTGACTTATGCAATAGAAAGAAATTGCAATAAATTACATAATTGCCATTCAATATCTCAATATGAGCTACAACACTGGATTAAAATCTGTAGAGTGAAATTTAACAGAAATAGATGATAATCCCTGTATTTGTCATTTAAAATGTAAAAACCGTACCTTGAACATGTGACTTGGAAATAGGCTTTCACTGTGAGAAAAATTTTTCATGTGAGCCAGCCTTAAGCAATGTGAATATGCTCAAAATACATTTTACGAATGAGATTAACAAATACTGAAGTATCCAGTGGTGATTGGAGTGGCCTGTAGATCATACTAACTGAAGATCAATAAATAATAGATAACCCACTGCTAAGGATGGAGAAAACTAGGAAAGTCCATGATAGAGATTGAAAAATACATATTTGAAGAGTTTTCCTGGAGATATGAGAGCATAAACTTGTTTTGTATTGCCACAAATGACAAGAAAGAGAATCAATAAGGGACAAGCTTCAATTCCATCTGAGAAAAATATTTGAATAACCTGGTTCATAATACAGTTTTCCTGGTAAGGCAGGGATCCCTTTGCATCATGGAAGATCTGAGAAATACATACTACAAGTTAGCCATTAAGACTTGGGAATGACTTGAGGGAGAAGACACAGGTTAAAAAGAGATTATCACACAGAATGGAATCCTGACATTTGGAACACTGAAGAAAGCAATCTAAAGGTAGCTAAGAAGGAGAAACTCTAGACTTAGGAGGAAACTGAAGCCAGAATAGGAAACTAAGAAAGAATAAAATGGCCAATAGCATTGGACACTAAAAAGTGATCGAGTTAAGGTAAGAACTGAAAAGCAGACCATGGATTTGACAAACACAATATCATGGTTGATCTTAGGAACACTGTGAGGACAGAAACAAAATGGTGGAAGGTTGTGGGGAAATAGGAGGTGAGAAGTGGGAGCAAAAGTGAAGACTGGTTTTTTAAAAAATACTATCTGAAAATCTCCAGAGAAAGAAAAACAGGCAATGTTATGAATTAAATGTGCCCCTCTTCACCCCAAATTCATAAGTGGAAGCCTAATCTCCAAATGTGATGGTATTTGGAGATAGAGTCTTTGGGAGATAATTAAGATTGGATTAAGTCATGAGGGTAGAGCCATCAGGGTGGAATTAGTGACTTTACAAGGAAGGAGAGAGAGAGACTACTGGCTCTGCCTACCCCACAATTCTAATGGGCACTAAGTCACAGTTAGGAGTGAGAAGTTCTAGTGTGCTGCTGCACAACGAGGTGACTGTAAACAGTGATTGTGAACTGTATATGTCAAAAAGCTAGAGGAAAGGATTTTGAATGTTTCCACCATGAAGAAATGATCACAATGTTTAAGGAAATAGATGTTTAACCTCATTACCCAATGTGTGTATGTATGTGTGTGTGTGTGTGTATGTATATATATAATGAAACATCACATAGTATCCTGTTAATATGCACTATTTGTATGTTTTCATGTATCATTTTAAAATAAATTTAGTTTAAACTTAAAAATAAAAATAAAACAGAAGAAGGTGGCCATACACCAATCAGGAAAAAAGCCCTCATCAGGAATCAACTATGCTGGAGCCCAATCTCAGACTACAAGCTTCTAGATCTGAGAAAGAAAAAAAAATCATATTGTTTTAGCTCCAGTCCATAGTGCTCTGTTATGACAGTCCCAGTTCACTATTACTGTCAGTAACCCAGGTGAGATTATGGATCAAGGGAAAAGCTTTTAATTTTAATTATTATTTTAGGATGGGCAAGGTTGAGTATGTTTATAGGCTATTATGAAGAAGGCAATGAACAAAGAAAGGTTGAGAGACAAAGATATGAAGAATAACAGAGCAAAACTCCTAAAAAAGCAGCAGGAAGTGGGACCAAGAGCATGACACAAGATTGACCTCAAATAGGGAAAACACAATCTGGCTGTGAATAAAGCAGTTTCCAGAATCACCACTCATGACTAGTCATTAAAATGTTTAGTATTTTGCATGCAGGCAGTATTGGAGCAAACAAAACTCCAGGTTGGAAAATGGATTCCACAAAATGCCTAATTGAGAGTGATACTGATTTACTATGAGCCCCCCAGAAATAATTTTCCTCCAAATATAGGAAGGTACTTTACAGCAATAATGAAGAAAAATTTATTTTTATTGTAGCTATAGGGTAAAAACACACAGAGGAGAGAAAACAAAACAGAACAAAAAAGAGAATCTTAAATAATTTCTTTTAGGTGGAGATGGCAAAAGCCAGGGACACACATGTCTATAATAGTCAATGAAACAAAACATGTTGATGCTGCTGCACAATATTCAGTCAAAAGCGTGTGGTAAAGATTTCCAATGTAAATCTGAGTGTCAGGAATGGTTTTCAATGGAGAGAATAAATTCACATTTGCTGAGGTTATTAAATGTCTGGTATTTGTGTGAAATATAAACCTGTATTTGTCAATATTGGTTTTTTTTTTTAAACACATTTAATGTTATATAGGCTCTATTGGTCTCTGTTCATGGCCATTATCGTCACAATTGAACCCTGACTTTTCCTGCTATCAGGTCTCATGGAATGTCATATGCTCCCCAAGTAACATCTGGCAACTCAGTACACAGATAGTTTGAACTCATGTTTCATTGCCTTTCACTATTTGCACAGGAAGTAATAAATACAAGAATCAAAGCATGATTGTTTTGTATAGACTCATCTATATATAATATAAATAGCCTGATTGTAGATCATCATTCAACCATCCTATTTGCAAATGAAGGAAGTTTTAAAACACTGCCATCTACTGCAACAGCCACAAATTGCACAGGCATTTTATGAACTGTGAAAGGAAAACAGATGTCTTACCCGGCCATACCCTGCTATGTCAAGGTATGATGTCAAGGTATGTTGTCAAGGTACTGTTGAAGATGATTTGAAATAGTAATCAAGTAGTAATCGTTCTGATGCATGAAGAATAAATTTGTGTTAGTACTGCTAAAACAACTTTCGGAATAGTCGGACTTGTTCAAAGGCTGGATTTAGGAGTGCTTTTTGGGTTCCGACATGGGAAACTGGTTAAGAGACAGTGTATTCAGTATACCACTTCTAATACTGGCCAAGAACTTGTTGTGAGTCACTAAGTAATGATCATCTTGAGCATTGAATCCGTGTTTGGTTTAAAGGGCACACTTATAAAACCTTCACTGAAACTAAGTAATTTTTTTGGTCTAGTTTTCTTAGTCCTTAAAATTCTCAGTTCAAGGGAGGTCAAATAATTATATCATAATGCGTACAGTTAATTCTTTTTTTCTGCAGACTTTTATTTTAATAAAGTTACTTTCAACAGAATAAGTTAATTCACTGATTCCTTTTATATCTCACTTGAGTGTACATATCTGGCAGAGAAATTTTTATAAGAATGTTATCTATAGTGACTCTATCACCTTAACATCATGAAAAAGTAACCTTGACTAAATTAAATTTAAAGATTATGCTTTCTTTGTTAATTCTCCATTTGTGTAGAGGAAAATATGTTCTCTAAATCTCAATCATTTTTATCTGTTTGGCTCTCACTGAAGCATATTATCTATTCTTTGATTTCACAGTTATTGTCTAGTAATACACACAAAAGTGGAATATTTTATGATTTCCAATAGTAGGATAAATGTAAACAAGCAAGATCAATAGCCTGATGACTCCATGGATCAAAACTTTGGAGTTCTACTGTTTACCCATTATCTTTCACAGACTTCTATTTATGTCTGTGCCGTGAATACCAAGTTTACCCTCTTAGAATCTCTGAGTAAAACATATTGACTGAGAAAAAAAGAATTATGAATAAGCATGATAGACTGGTGCCCTTCTATTCTGTTACCCATTAAAACAAGCGATTTTTAATATGTGTATTCAGGGAATTCTGTAGTACTTAAATTCAATATTTTAAATTGAACTCAATTACAAAGTCCTACTCATTCACTTTTTGGATTCCTTACAAAAAGACAGAATGTAGTAATCTATAGAAATAATTATTAATTTGTAATGCTGATTCATAGATTTAATAATTCACAAAGTGAATTATTAAAGCAAGTGCTCTACCACTGAGCTACAACAGCAGCCCTGCAATTAACTTTTGATAAATAATTATTAATTTGTAATGCTGATTCGTCTGGTAAAGGCTTTACTTATCTGCTATGATGGTTAATTTTATATGTCAATTTGTTTGGGCCATGGTGCCAAAATCAGTGGCTAAACATTATTCTGGATGTTGCTTTGAAGATGTGTTTGGACTAAATTAATTTAAATTGGTGAACTTTAAGTAAAACAGATTGGCCTTCATAATGTGAATGGGCCTTATCCAATTAATTGAAGGTCTAAACAGAACAAAAGACTGACTTTTCTCAAGAAGAGAGAATTCTGCAACAAACAGCTTTTGGAATTGAAATGAAGCATTGGCTTTTTCTGGGTCTCTAATCTCCCAGTCCACCCAGCCAATTTTGGACTTGATTCCATCATGCATGAGTCAATTCCTTAAAATAATCTCTTTTTATATATACACATACATCTTAATGGTTGTTTTGCTGGAGAACTCTGAAATTAGGAAGACACACATTGCGGGAGCCGGGCGTAGTGGTGCATGCCTGTTATCCCAGCACTTTGGGAGGCTGAGACAGGAGAATCGCGAGTTCAAAGCCAGCCTTAGCCACAGCTAGACACTAAGCAACTCAATGAGACCCTGTCTCTACCTAAAACACAAAATAGGGCTGGGGATGTGGCTCAGTGGTCGAGTGTCCCTGAGTTCAATCCCTGGTACCAAAAAAAAAAAAAAAAGACATTGTATTAGCAAGAGTTCTCAGTTTCAAACAATAGAATCCATCTCTGGATGAGCTGTGTTTTCCATGAGTCCACTGAGTAAGCCTGGACTGGCCAAGGAAAATGTTTATCTGACAAGCCATCTTGTCTACCTGCTGATCCAGGGGATCATTAGAAGGGCATCTGGTAAACATTCACAGCAAGTTTTAGTCAACCAAGCAAACAATATCAACCAAACTTTCCCAAACACTTTCCCAGAAACTAGTAAATATGCTCACATAGATCAATTTAGGTCATTGTAAAATTATATATTCTCCTCTCCTTATCTCTTTTAGAATATATTACTGTGTATATTCTCTGTATCCTTCCTCACTTCAGTCAACACAAGTTAGCAAAATCTTGCAATTCTTTGGGTGTGTCAGGTTTGATCCTTGGGTTTGACTTTATATTTGCCTGCCTTGGATTTTCTGTGATCTGACTGCAGGCAGAAGTCTGGAGACAATGGGAGATGGTGTAAGTGGGGCAGAACCAGAATTGCCTTCTCCTGGCAAGGTAAGTGAGGTAAGATACCCCCAGGGTTGTTATCGTACCTCAAGGCAGGAGAGGCCTTTTCATGGAGAGGACCAGGTGATACTTCTCCTGGAGAGAGGCTAGGGAAGCTTGTAGGAGTGGGGTACTCAGTCACTAAATACTTCCATAGGTTCCCATGACAATTCTTGGGGTCCTATTCTTTCCCTTAATTTTCTTATGAATGAGGCACAGCTGTGAATTTGACTGATGTAAGGAAGCTGCCAGAGAATCCACTTTTGAGTTTGATTCTGTGGTATGTTATACCGCAATTAACTTTTAAAAAAATTTTTTTCGTTGTTGATGAACCTTTATTTATTTATATGTGGTGCTGAGAATCAAACCCAGGGCCTCACACATGCTAGGCAAGTGCTCTACCACTGAGCTACAACAGCAGCCCTGCAATTAACTTTTGATAAGAGATAATTATAGTCATAAGTATCATGATTATCTGTTTTCTATGAGCTGAGAATTTAGAAAGTTGAGCCTTCTATTATCTTCCTTAAGCTATCCAGTACAGTTAGAAGCAACCAACTCATCCCACAGTGCTTATATTCGTCACCATTTTTATATTTTATTTCCTGTGGTTGTAACCACTTGATCACTCAAAGTCTTATCTTCAATGAACACTGTATTCCGAGTGGTTCTAGGTGTTAATTGTATCACCTAATGGAATTAGTTCTTTTGCCCCTGTGTATGTGCCATGTAATGCCAGGATGTATCTTTTAGGAGTAGCTGAATTTTAGGAGTCACCAGCCCTAGCTAATTCAGATAATCTATTCCAGCTTTTCTCTATTTTTTTGAGATTTGGTTGCTTATGACCACTTTTGTAATTTACCAATTTTGTAAAAATGGAAACATTCTTAGTTGTAAGGAAGAAAAAGTTATTTTGGCAGATTAATGACAAACTCTGCTTTATATTAGGAAACTAAGAATGTCATGGAGGTGTAGAGAAAGCTATAAAATAAGTTTTGAAGCTAAGCTTCTATGGGAAATGTCCCTATTCATACTTTAGAACTTCCCAGCTATTCTCCATCTCTCCTTGGAAGTGGATTGCATTCTCCCTTGAATGTGTATCTGCATTCCTAAATAAGTCTGTCTGTGTCTCTGAAATCAATCAATCAATAAATAAATAAAGGAAGGAAGGAAGGAAGGAAAGAAAAGAAAAAATAAACTTCCCTGTTAAGGAATCATATGCCATAGCTCTCATCAATCACTGATACTAGGTCCTTAACTTTCTGCAAATGTTGCTACTTTGGTACCAGAGACTAAACCTTGCAGCTACTGCCTCCCCTCAAAGCTGAATGCTTCTTGTGTTAATGTGGGTTCTCCTAGAAGCCTACACAAAGGTGGAATTAAACATGCAAGGATTTTATTAGGATGTGTGTGTGTGTGAAAGAAAATGGTAGTGTGCTGAAATAGCAAGGAATGCCATCAGAGTCTAACTCCAACCGAGTCTAACACTGAATAAAGGGGAAACGGAGAGTGGATGGAGATGTGCTAGATTGATGGACAGTCGAAGGAAGTTCTGAAATCAGTCACTAGGAGACAGGAGTAAGCATGGGTATCCCACAGCATTCATTGAGTGGTCGTGTGGGAAGCTGGCCTGAATGCAAATGCTGCGATGGCTTTCAGAGGGCAGCAGCCAGAGCCCCATTGTCAGTCATATTCTTCATAGTTGGAGGTCAAGTGTATACTCTTTTGGGGACCACACTGCTGTCACCTGGTCTTGCCAGTGTGCTGATGTTCCTGCTCCAGATTGCTCTCTTGCAAATCTGAACCTCAGGTGAGTGAGTCCCGTTTGAGATCCATATGCCTGTGCCTTAAAGGCAGCTGGGGAGGAAGCATTGAATTCAAAATCTTGCAAATCCATTAAATATAGCAAAACTTAAATAGTTTGGGTAGATAGAAAACATGACAGATGCCCATCACAATTAATGACAATAAAATAACATTAATGAAAGACCTGAAACTATAAATAGCTATTTGGTTAACATTTGGTGAGTGGTTGAAAAAAGCATGATTTGTGAATGTCTTTAAGAAACAGAAGAAAAAGGAAGAACACAACAATTGGGGGAAAGAAGGAGGAAAAAATGGAGGGCAAATGTTGAGGGGAGCAGGAGGGAGAGGGAAGAAGCAAGGAGGAGAATAGTCATTTGATCATGAAGGAAGGGAAAAGAACTAAGGGAAGAAGAAATGGAGAAAATTTAAATACAGTAGTCAACCTCCAGCACCCCCACTCTCAACCATAATAATTCATCCAAGATTATGTAACTGATAAGTGGTAGTTAGTTGGATGTAAACCAGATCTCCTTTAACTCCTTGTTTTGAGGTGCTTTATTTCATCAAAATACTCTCTGGAGAATTAAAAAATACAGAAAAAGCTTTTTTTCACAATAAGTCTTTTTTTTCCCATTTGATTGGGTACCTAGAAAACTAAAAAATCAAATCTAAATGCACAGAAGCTCATTAATTGACAAGAGCAGTTTACTCCAGTCGACACAAAAATGGTAATTAAATAGCTCTTTCAATTCTGTATTTTTCTTTGCCTTTTGAGACCTTGCTTCTACATGTCCTGTATTCCAGAAAGTTGCTTACAGGTTTGTTCCTTATTAACCAGATGTTCAGACAGTACTAGCCTTTGCATATTCTATAACAACCTCTAGGTGGCACCTGAGTTGGTGTCCCATTTTCTTGTAAATTCCTGCTATTCTGATAAGACTATGTGATGTACAATTTAGATAAGAGGCATTTGAGTTAAGTCAAATGTAAAATGGAAGCGAATGGATTAATTTTTCTGGTGCAAATTCTCATTTTATTTAGGCCAGCATGATTACAATTTTATAACATGATTTTCAGACTATAATGACATTACTGTGCTAATCCTGAGGAAGTCAATTGGATTTTATATACTAGCTATAACAATCAGTAATATTTTATAGCTGTATGATGGTTGTTATGAATATTAATTGCCACTATCAACTGGTCCTGGACTACCATCATTTATTCTCTATTCTTTTGACTTTATAATGAAACTATATAAAAAAATCTACTTATTATCTATTCAAAGGAATTTTTTAAGTATTTTGGATTACTCTAATTTTTTCTATTTTTAATGAACAACAATAGTAGAAGTAGACTATTTTGGAGTTGGAGACCTAATTTTACCTATTACTTGTGTAATTTCAGTCAGTAATTATCCATCCACATGGAATACATTATTTTCTAACTATTATAAAGGATGAAAAAAAATTTAAACTATAGTGGGGCCCGGCACAGTGGTACATGCCTCTAATCCCAATGACTCGAGAGTCTGAAGCAAGAGGATTATAAATTCAAGGCCAGCCTCAGCAACTTAGCAAGATCCTCTCTCAAAAATAAATAAATAAATAAATAAATAAATAAATAAATAAAATAAAAAGGGTTGAGGATATACCTCAGGTAGATTGTCACTGGGTTCAATCCCCAGTAATGGGGTTGGGGATAGAGAATTAACACAAAAAAGAAATTAGTCAGAAAAGTCAGGACAATTATATAACAATTGTGTGTAAGATTAATACCTAGGTAAGAAGACCTGGCTGATGTTTACTGAGTACTCCTTAAAATATTACTGCATTTAAAAATATACATCTCAGCGATGACTATATCTTTTTGGGTTTTTGTCAAAAACTTCATTCTAAGGGTAGAAATAAAAGATGAGGTAGATGAATATATTCTTGAATGTGAGACAATAAAGACAATACATTAAGCTTATTTAAAAATATTAACCAAAGTGTTAACAAATATACACAAAACTTGGAGCAGAAAGTAGAATAGGAGTAAACATTGATTTAAGAATAGATGGAGAGGGCCTGGGATTGTAGCTCAGTGGTAGAGTGCTTGCCTCGCATGCGTGAGGCCCTAGGTTCGATCCTCAGCACCACATACAAAGCAATAAAATAAAGACATTGTGTCCATCTATAACTAAAAAAAATATTTAAAAAAAATGTCTTTAAAAAAAATTAAAAAAAAAAAAGAATAGATGGAGAGGGGCTGGGGTTGTGGCTCAGCGGTTGAGCGCTTGCCTCGCATGTGCGAGGCACTGGGTTCAATCCTCAGCACCACATAAAATAAAATAAAGGTATTGTGTTCATTTACAACTAAAAAAAAATTAAAAAAAAAGAATAGATGGAGAATATAGGATAATGGCCTAAGCTGTGTTCAATCTGAAAAGAGAGAAGACCAGGAATAGGGGAGGATAGCAAACAAAAGGCCAATGTAGCAGACCTATTCTAAGATGGCTCTAGAATTAACAATAATCAGACAGGGAGACTTCCTGTTTTAGCTCCAACTTGCAAAGAACTTGTTAGTCATTGTTCCCATCCTTACCACAAGAAAAAGATTGAACAAACTAGAAATTAACAACTTTTTCTAAACTCATCAGAGCATTGAGGTCACAGGGCAAACTAACAGCCTGAAATCTTAGCAAGTGGTGGTACAAAGACTTACAACCAAGATTAGTCTGTGAGGGGCAGGATGTGTTGGGCCCATGAACTGGTGGGAATATTTAAATGCCATTTTAATAAATTTCTGGAAACTAAGTATGAATTAGCTTCAGTGTGAGAAACTCCTGAAAGTCAGTATTAGAGGAGCACCCATACTTCTCTAAGTGTATACCTCCAGGAACCCCACAAGGTTAACAAGGTGAAGAGCAGAAAGAAATCCCTTCCTGTTTCATCAGGGGGTGAGGGCCAAAATAGCCATTTTCTAAGATGCTCAAAACATTCTCCCAAAAAAGCCCTGCTTATCCAAAGGAGTAAATTCTACCAGAGTCTTATCTACCTAGAGGAATGGCAATTAGTCAGCTGCAGCCCCTTCTAGGTTTCCAGTCTTATCTATAAGGAGAACAGAAGGCCAGGAGAGGGGACACATCTGAATGTCACAGTCTAGGGATCAGACTCACTAAAAGACTGAGATTTGAGATTATTAGATTTATTTGAGATTATAAGATTATAGACTGCTTCCTCTCCCCCACACTTTGCCCCCAAATCAAAAGGGCTCTAAAATAACAACAGTGAGTTACAACTGAAAAAAAATGCAAGGTGTACATTCTATTTAAAATGTAGTTCTCAGGAAAGAAAATAGGAGAGGAAGACAAAAACAAAAACAAGAAGAAACTGAAGGCTTTGAAAATAGTTACAGAAAATAGAACCCAGAATTAAAGGCTGCTTTTGCTAAAAGCACTGATCTTCATTTCAGCCCATAGATGCCCTCCAGGTGACTAAAGGCAGAAGAAAGGTTGGCATTTCTGCCTCCATTTTGTATCTGTCTTATTATCTTAAATTACCTTAAATTTTGGGTCAGATTCCTGCTCATCTCTGTCTACAGTAGGCATGTTAATCACTTAAGGAGCATCTATGTAAAAACTAGTCCCTAAAATTACCTATCTTATACCTCTTCAAGACCAAGGACACCAAAATAAGAGTAACCAAGGTATTTTCAAGAATTGTGTGGATATCTAACTTGCAGACCTTATACAGATTTTATAGAGCATTCCTAGATATTCCTTATACACTGATTCTCCTATTATTGACTATATTACTATAGTGCATTTTAAATAATGAGCAAATATTGATATATTTTTAACCCAAATCTCTTTATTCATGTTTTCTTAAATTTAGTTGATGTTCCTTTTCTACTCTAGGATCCTACCCAGAACACTGAAGTACATTTAGTGGTCATGTTCCAGACCACCTGGAGTAGAAACCTCCAGTTACTGCTCTAAACCTGCAGTTATCTTGGATTCCAGGAATAGTGAGCCTCACAGAAAGTTTCATGATAAGGTAAGTGGGAGCAATCACTGTATGACAAGAACACAGGCTGTCCCCCTAAGCAGAGTAATCATCTCATGAGAACCAGATTGGTCCCTCAGGTGATGCGGACTTCCCCAAGCCACTTCAAAGATCTAGAACTGAGATAATGATCAGCCATACCACAGTTTGACTAAGACTGCTCACACATATCTCTTGCCTCTGCTCCAATTTTTCCTCTCTTTAAACCTAAAGGTAATGTCAGTATCCCCAAAGGTAGAGCTGAGACACTTGATCTCAGTTGTCTTCACTGTATGGCCATATGGATTAAAGTTCCTTTCCTACTTTTACCATTACTTTTTCCATTTGGTTTTGGGGTGAGTGACTGATTTGTTGGGACCCCAGAGTCAGGCCTCTGGCCTAGGGCCCCCATAACAAAAACATTAAACACAGCTCAATCCCTAGAAAATTAAAGTAAAATCTCACACTAAAGGCATATGTAACTAATATATCATGTTTGAATTTCAACAGAAATTTACAAAGTATGGTAAATGGCAAGAAAAAAAACTCTGCAATCTAAAAAGATAAAAAAGAAAAGCATCAGAATCAGACTCATATATGATACATTTGGAATTATGAGATAGGGAATTTAAAGTAACTATTGTTAATATGTTAAGAGCTCTGATGGAAAAAGTATACAGGATGTAAACAGAGATAAGTAATATAGACAGATATATGGAAACGCTAGTAAAGAATAAAAAGAATCAAGAGTATTGTAACCAAAATGAAGAACAGTTCTGATGATTTCATCAGGAGACTTGACATGTGCAAAGAAAGGATCAGTGAGCTTGAAGATACACCAATAAAAACTTCCTAAACTGAAATATAAGGAGAAAAATAGAATAGAATGGAAAAAAAATAGAATATGCAAGAACCTACAAGCAATTACAGCATGTAACTGGAATTCTAGAAGGAAAAGGAACATTATAGAGCAAGATGTTTTTAACAGAATTGTGTTCACTTCCCCTCCCTAATCTTGTAAACTGTCCCTTTCACATGGTATTCTAAACTCTAACAGGAATGCTCCTTCATTGTTGGTAGGAATGCAAAATGGTACAATTTTGGGAGACAGTTTGGCAATTTCTTACAAAGTTAAACATAGTCTTACCATATGAGTCACAATCATGTTTCTAGGTATTTAACCAACTAAGCTGAACAATTATGCCCATGTAAAAATCTGTGCAAGAATGTTTATAGTGGCTTTTATTAGTAATTGCCAAAATTTGGAAACAGTCAAGGTATCCTTCAATAGGAGATGAATAAACAAACTGTGGCATATCCCAATGAAGTATTTTTCTGCAATGAAAAGAAGTGATCTATGAAACCATAGAAAAATATGGAGGAACCTCAAATGCATATTGCTAAGTGAAAAAGTCAGTCTGAAAAGACTATATGCTAAATGATTCAAAATATATGCCATTGGAAAAAAAGTAAAAGTATAGTGATAACAAAATGATCAGTGATTATTAGATATTTGGAGGAGAGCAGGAGGGATGAATAAGTGAATCATAGAACATATTTACAGAAGCGAAATTATTCTATATGATACTGTAATGGTAGATACATGATATGTTAAGGCTCAGAATTCTGTAACAGAGTGACTTCTGATATGCACAAACTTTTAACATAAAACCAAAATCAAAAGGAACTTCACAGAAATACTGTACTCTAGTCAATAAAGTTGTTTCCCATGGAAGTATAGGTAAACAATTCAGATGCTGCCATATTTGTTTTATTTGTTTACTGCAATTGGATAATTAAGTGAATGGATGTCAGATGGTGAGAGCCAGATTTCTTACTATTAGAGTGGAAATTTATAGATCAGTAAGGGGAGGAAGCTATAATGATGCCTGTAGTAATGAGGAACGGGAACCTTCGAAAAAGGGTTGATTCTATGTCTGAAGGAGGAAATATATGATGATGCTGGAGCATTTTGCAGTATTTTGACTCCATGCCTAAAAGTCAGGAATAAAGTAAAAAACTCATATTGATGGAGGTATGTTAAAGGGGCATAGGATTCAACTAAAACAGCTTCCAATGGCCAAAGTTGAAGCAGGTATTAAATTATAAGCCAAAGTACAAAATAAGTATCCATGTATTATTTATATCCCTGATATAAGTAAATTATTGAATAAATCAACAAGAAACAGATCTCCCAGGCAGAAGTTCAAGTAAGATATGTAAGTACTCTACCCTAAAGGATATGAAGACTAGCTCCCTGTCCCTTAAGTCTAAGCTGCACTTGGTGACTTCCTTCCAAAGAATACAGTATAGAAAGTTGAGGAAAGGCATAACTTCACAATGGAGAAAACTTATTTTAACCAGGTGACCAAGGTCAACATCAACAGTCATAAATCTTGTTGATAACATTCACCCTTCATATATACTGTGATGAAAATGGCAAATGACCTCTGTACTCTTCTGTCCCAAAACCTTAATCTCAGTCTGGTCATGAGAAAAATATCAGACCAACTCTAATAACAGGGCATGGTTCAATACACCTGCCCAATATTCCTCAAAACTACTTGTTCTTACAAGGAACATCTGAGAACTATGACAGCCAAGAGGAGCCTAAGGAAACATGACCACTAAATGTACATCAGTGTTCCGGGTAGGATCCTAGAGTAGAAAAGGGACATCAGCTAAATTTAAGAAAACATGAATAAATAAGAGATTTGGGTTAAAATATATCAATATTTGCTCATTAATTATTTAAAATGCACTATAGTAATATAGTCAATAATAGGAGAATCAGTGTATAAGGAATATCTAGGAATGCTCTGTAAAATCTGCTCAATTTTTCTGTATATCGAAAAACTATTCTAAAAAGAAAAGTCTATTCATAAAAAAATAGATGTATGCTATTTTCCAGGCACCATACTTGGATTAATTCTAATGTTATTTTATCTTATCCTCACAAGTAAGTAAAAGAACAGGGATTTAATATATGTTAGTTTGGCTACAAAGCCCATAGTCTTTCTGTTAGATTGTCTGTTCTCAAAATATGTCCTATAGAACACTAAGCCCATTACAAACTTTTGCAGGAGAAAAGATTTTTTTAAATTTATTTACATGTCATATATTTGAGCAATTTGTCCTAGAGCTCCCTTAGCACTCCTTAGAGATTCCTAACGGACATAAGCAAATACAATCAGCCCTCCAAATTCACAGTTCCCACATCCCCAGATTAAACCAACCACAACTTGAAAATTTTCAAAAAATGAAATATTTTTTATCTCTACTGAAGGTGTATAGACTTTCCTCTGGCCTAGAGCCTTGTCATTATTTCCTAAACAATACAGTATAGCAACCACTTACATAGCATTTACATTACATTAGGCATGAAAAAGAATCTAGAGAGGATTTCAAATAAATAAGAGGATGCGCACAGGTTACATGCAAATACGACACCATTTTATATAAGTGACTTGAGCATGGAGGGTTCTTATATCGGGGGAAGGGGTCCTAAAATTAATCTCCTGTTGTCACCAAGGGGCAAATATGTAAGAGTATAAGAACTATTTTTTAAAACAAACCTGCTTAACTTTGTAACATAGTTTTTACCAAATTTATTTTGTAGACAATCTACTTTAGAGGCTTTTAACTCCACTGGTGATGCTCTATCTGTGTCTCAGGGATTATGGTAGATGGTGATGGGGTCTTCAGACAACGTGTGTTCAAGTCCAGCTTAGATGACAATCTGGAGCAGATACTGTTGGTCACCTCCCAGTATCCATTTCCCCATTCTTTTGTAATAATAAACTCAGTGTTTAGCTTAAAAACTGTCAGTCAAAAACTATGTTTCTGGTCTTGGGCTTTGACCATGTGATTAAGTTCTGGACAATGAAATATAAACTAAAAACTGTTTGGAACTTTTAGAAGTATTTTTGAAAGAGAGAGCTCTCCTCCCTTCTCTTCCTTCTTCCTGCTGACTAAAGAGTATATGCAATAGCTGGAACCCTGACAGCTATCATGAACCATGAAGCAGCATACTAAGGATAATAAGCAGCAAAACACAAGAAACGAAGACTCTGAGACAACCATGAAAGTACCACATCAGCCCTACCCTTTCTGGTTCCAGACTTCCTTTATAAGGGAAGTGAAAGAAATATACTCCCATCCTGTTTAAGCCACCATTATGACTTTTAAATTTTATATGTTGCTTGATTTGTTTTGGTTGTTACATGCAGCTAAAAGTGAGTCTTAATTGATACATACACTGATTTAAAATGAAAGTCTAACAAGTAATACATGAACAAAATAAGTTCATTAAAATATTGATTATTTGGCATTATTTAGATTCTGGTATGGTCATGCCCTGCTAACAATTGGTGCAGAATTTATTAGATCAAGACTTTGGGAAGTCAGAGATGTCAAGCTCTTTTTATTTCAGTATTAGCATCAGTCTTTGCTGAAGCTTCCATCATTTCCCAATCAGATTTAGATGTTACTTCTTTTAACTCTCATTACATATTTTTTAATTTGTTCTTTGAAAGTATGCATGACAATACAGTGTATTTTGGCATATTATACATACACGGTATATATAACTTCCCATTTTTGCAGTTGTATATGATACGGAGTTTCACTGGTTGTGTATTCATATATGAACGCAGGAAAGTTATGTCTGATTCATTCTGTCTTTCCTATTCCCATCTCCCCTTCTTTCCCTTCATTCTCCTTTGTCTAATCAAAAGTATTTCTATTCTTCTATCCTCCACCCTCATTATGTGTTAGCATCCACATTTGGAGAGAACATTTGGCCTTTGGTTTTGGGGGATTGGCTCATTTCACTTAGCATTATAGTCTCCAGTTCCATTCACTTACCAGCAAATGCCATAATTTCATTCTTCTTTATGGCTGAGAAATATTCTATTGTGTATACACATATACCACATTTTGTTTATCCATTCATCTGTTGAAGGGCACTTAGATTGGTTCTATAACTAAGCTATTGTGAATTGAGCTGCTATAAACATTGATGGGGCTGCATCACTGTAGTATGCTGATTTTAGGTTCTTTGGGTATATACTGAGGGATGAGATAACTGGGTCTAATGGTGGTCCCGTTCCAGTTTTCTGAGGAATCTCCATACTGCTTTCCAGAGTAGTTGCACCAACTTCAATTCCCACCAGCAATGTACGAGCGAATGTTTTTCACCAAATCCTCACCAACATTTATTGTTACCTGTATTTTTGATAATTGCCATTCTGAATGGAGTGAGATGGAATCTCAGTGTAGTTTTAATTTTCATTTCTCTAATTGCTAGAGATGTTGAACAATTTTTCATATTTTTTGACCATTAATATTTCTTCTTCTGTGAAGTGCCTGTCCAGTTCCTTTGCCCATTTATTAATTGGGTTATTTGTTTTTTTGTTTTGGTATTAAGTTTTTTGAGTTCTTTATATAACCTGGAGATTAATGCTCTGAGGTGCATGTGGCAAAGGTTTGCTCCCATTCTGTAGGCTCTCTTTTCATGTTCTTGATTGTTTCCTTTGCTATGAAGAAGCTTTTTAGTTTGATACCATCTTATCTCTTGCACTTTAGGGTTCTTATTGAGAAAGTCACTTCCTAATCCAACATAAGAAAGGGTTGGGCCTATTTTTTCTTCTAGTAGGCTCAGGGTCTCTGGTCTAATGCTTATGTCCTTGATCCACTTTGAATTGAGTTTCGTGCAGGGTGAGACATAGGGGTTTAATTTCATTTTGTTACGTATGGATTTCCAGTTTTCCCAGCATCACTTGTTGAAAAGGCTGACTTTTCTCTCCAATATATGTTTATGGTGCCTTTGTCTAGTATGAGATAACTGTATTTACATGAGTTTGTCTCTGTGTCTTCTTTGCTGTTCCATAGTCTTCATATCTGTTTTTGCGTCAAAACCATACCATTTTTGTTACTATTGCTCTGTAGTATAATTTAATGTCTGATATTGTGATGCCTCCTGCTTCTCTTTTCTTGCTAAGGATTGCTTTGGCTATTCTGGGCCTCTTATTTTTCCAAATGAATTTCATCTCATCACATCTTGAGATAGTCTCAATAAAATCATGACTGCACTACATGATAATTGTCAGACTACCAATAAGATTTTACCACCTAAAAGGAAAAGTTTAGACACCCTCTCATTTTATTTCCCAACCACAAGCCAGGAAACTTGTTGAAATTCAAACAATATTTGTTGGATGAGTAAGTGAATAAATGAACTTGTCCAAGCATTTCAATCAAACAAATAACCTTGACCTGGTGTGAATGGGTCCATGAGAGGTGTAACTCAGGACCACATGAAAAATGAGCAATTTCATGCTCACACTGGTCTCAGTTTCCCAAGCACAGATTGTAGAAAGTTGGTTGGAGCAGTAGAGTAGGCCGAGGTGGCCACATGTGGAAGTTCCAGGAGCCTACAAACTTCACTGGTAGAGCTCTCCAATCAGTTCAAGTTCTCAGGTAGAACATGTTTTGACCTTTATAGAATGCAGAATCCTGGGCATCTTCATGACCAAGAGCCCAAGAGAAATCCTTCATTTTAAATTGCTATTCTTTATATGTATAGATTTCTTAACTTCCCAGTATAAAATATTGCAAGTGAGATTATTATTATTTTTCTCATTGTTTACCTGAAAGGAAAGGGAGAAATACAACCCTTTGAATTTGAGTACCTTTAAGAAGAGCAGGCTCCTCTGCTTTACCATAGACCCCCACATTAGTCACTTGGAATTTTCCATGCTATGTTACTGCCTAACCCTGCAGGTATTTGTACCTGGGATCTCTGGAAACAAAAATGTGGTTTCAGAACCCTCTATATTTAAAACTCTGCTGGCAGTTTCTAATTATTATACACTCATTTTATAAATGAGCATCCAGATGAGGAAAGGAAGGATTATTTTTTCAATGGTGTTAAGAAGACTCCTACAGCACAAGAAGTAAAATCAAGAATCAATAAATGCGATGGATTCAAACTAAAAAGCTTCTTCTCAGCAAAAGAAACAATCAATGATGTAAACAGAAAGCCTACATTCTGGGAACAAATCTTTGCCACACGCACATCTGATAGAGCACTAATCTCCAGAATATATAAAGAACTCAAAAAACTTAACACCAAAAAAGCCAAACAACCCAATCAATAAATGGGCCAAGGAGCTGAAGAGAAACTTCACAGAAGAGGATATACAATCCATCAACAGACATATGAAAAAATGTTCAACATCTCTAGCAATCAGAGAAATGCAAATCAAAACTACCCTAAGATTTCATCTCATGCCAGTCAGAATGGCAATTATCAAGAATACAAACAACAATAAGTGTTGGCGAGGTTGTGGGGAAAAAGGCACGCTCATACATTGCTGGTAGACCTGCAAATTGGTACAACCAATCTGGAAAGCAGTACGGAGATTCCTTAGAAAACTTGGAATGGAACCACCATTTGAGCCTGCTATCCCACTCCTCAGTCTATACCCAGAAGACTTAAAAACAGCAAACTGCAGTGCTGCAGCCACTTCAATGTTTATAGCAGCTCAATTCACAATAGCTCAACTGTGGAACCAACCTAGATGCCCTTTGATAGATGACTGGATAAAGAAACTGTGGTATATATACACAATGGAATATTACTCAGCAATAAAAGAGAATAAAATTATGGCATTTGTGGGTAAATGGATGAAGTTGGAGAATATCATGCTAAGTGAAGTAAGCCAATCTCAAAAAGCCAAATGCTGAATGTTCTCTCTGATAAGTGGATACTGATCCATAATGTGGGGTAGGACACAGGAAGAAAGGAGGAACTTAGGTCACAAGGGTGAGAGGTGGGAGGGGGCATAAGGACAATAAAGATGGTGGAATATGATGGACATCATAGCCCTAGCTTTATGTATGACTGTATATATATTGTGATTCTACATCACATACAACCACAGAAATGAAAAGTTGTGCTCCATCTGTGTACAATGTATCAAAATACACACTGCTACTATGTATACCTAAATAGAATAAATAAATAAATAAAAATTTTTAAAAATGGTGTTAAGATTGGGGAAAACTATCCCAATTGTACAGACAAAGAAACCCAGGCATATGAGTAACAAAATAGTTATTAAATGCTAACCAAATGCTAGAAATGATTTAATGCAGGGTGAAAAAATCACTGTATGATACAGATACTATTAGAGTTAGGTTAAAAGCAAAGAAACTTTGTTTTTCAACAACCACAAGGCTACATGTATTTAGAACATGAGTGATTTTCTCCTGTTTCTTCTTCCTATTTCCATTTTTCCTTAGTTTCTGAATTTTCTCTAGTGAGAATTCACCTTTCATAAAAATAATAGTTTTTAAAAAGTCTTTAAAAAGTCCCACAGAGAAAATAGCAAGTGCTCTTCATGACCCATCTGCCTTCCCCCTTTCAGCCACCAAGAATACTCAGGTGTAGTGTCAAAGACAGTCAGAACTAGAGCATTTAGAGAGTCAAAGAGTTCAGAAATGTAGGCAGGGAAGAAACTGGAATCAGCTACAGTCTAGGGCCGAGGTTCTTATCATTTTGGAGTCATAGAGTATCTATCATTCTTAGGATCTGATGAAGGCTTATGAACTTTCCCCCAGAAAAAATGCACCTCTGCTTGCTCACACACAGTTCGGTTTCCAACACCTTTTACCCACAGCAGGCTTAGATTAATTAACTCCAGCAGCAGCCTCAAAGACAGGACCAGCCCACACTGAGTTGGAAAGTGTATGTGTGTGTGTGTTGTGGGGAGGGGGGGTCAAGAGGAGAAATGGAATGGCACTTTCTTTGGTGTGCATTTTAATTTGATTGCCATTGATTCATATGTGTGATATAGTAGTCCTTTTTGAAAATATAAATATTTTGGGAGAATGAAACCATCAACATTTTAGTGTAAGTAAATTCAATCAGATTGCTTTCCTTCTCACATGTAGGCAAGATCAGATGCATTATTGGGTGAAGGGAGTTTTAATTATTCTAGAGCTGGAGTACTTTGGGAAATAAGATATACCTGGAAAATAATTTGGGTCACTGAGCTCTGGGGGAGCGAGGAGAGTACTAGAGGAGAAAAAGCAGTGCAGAAAGGAAGGAGAGATTTCAAATATAAACTTCACCAATGTCTATGAAAAGGGAAACTCATTTTTTAAAATTATGTATTATGTGCCAAGAATAATGGAATCAGTTTGTTACATTATTACATTATCCCAACAACACTTGTTATTTTTTTCTCACTTTACAGATTAAACAATAATAATAATATCAACAACCACCCAGAAGCTAGGCACTAGAGAACAACTTGCCCATGTTATCTGACTAGTAACATAGCCATAATTCATAGACTCTTGTTTCATTTCCTCCTAAAGCCTTTCCCCCACAACGATCCCTTTAAATTAGAATCTAATCCCTCCTTACAAAATTTTCTATGAAGAAATGTAGGTCAAAGTCTTTCCTTACAAATGGCATTCTGAGGTTGACGGTGTGATGCAGAGCTCTTAGGAACCAATAGCTTGGGCTTGGGCTGGTATCCCAGTGGTTTGCAGGTCAACCGTGGAGACAGAGCAGATGCTGGAAGGACAGATGCAGGTTGCAGAAAATTCTCAGTCTGAGTATGGTCTGACAAGTCTTTGCCAACTCGTGCCTACCTGGATCAGACAGTTGTGCCTATCTTATTGCAGGGATTTGCTGTGCTTGCAAAGGAAAGACCACCAAATCCCATCAAATCTCTAGCATCCTATCTTTTAAAAACAAGGCACAATTTGAAGATCAAAACTGACTTACGGGGAAGAACAGAGAACTTTGGTTGCTGCTGTAGATTTACATGATTAAGAGGCAGCTTTAATTACCATGATTTTTTCCTTTTTTTGGAAGTATAAGGATATTTAGGACAACAGAACTTATTTCTGGAGTTACAGAAGAGCATATTTCCCTTATTTTTATTTAATCACCATACTTATTTAATGAGTGTATTCTGTGCAATTGTTTTTAAAATGACCTTCAAAATAAAACTATCATAATGCCATTAAAAAATAGCATTCTGAAACATAGTCTTTTTTTTTTTTTTTTTGTAATGGAGGCTGCCTGCATTAATCTTGATCGCAGTGTTGTTCCTTATTCTAGGGTGGGATGGGGCACTCAAAACACACAGAACTGGCCTGGTGGGCTCCTTTCCTCAATGCCTGCTGTTTAGATGATCTCACTGCAAATCTGTTGGCATACTCCAAATAAACATATGCCTGGGTGTTATTTAATTAACCATGGAGCTATGAACATTGTGAAATTCAAGTTTACATATGTTTTCAAACACCATATTTTAAATAAAATTATTTGCAACCAGAAGCGGAAGCTCATTTATTCAGCTCATGTTTGACTAGTATCTGTTGAACATCTCCTCTGTGCCAAGCCTTGCAATAGGACAGAGGCTGTAGACATGAACCATAGTTCTTCTTAAAATCTCTCAACAAAGTTTGAGATATATTTATTATAGTGCCCTTGTGGAGTAAAACTTAAAAAACAAAACAAAACAGTGTACAGAGAAAAAAAAAGACATGGAAATGGCCTTTCCATCATATAAAATATAAATCATCTCTAGATTTTGCTGCTCATCTGGTGCACTTTAAAATGTTTCTTGGATGAATGCCTGTCATTCAATCAGAAATTTAATGTTTTCTCTGTATGGAATGTGTTTTACTAGTTTCAGTGGGAAAAATATGCACATGACCTTAAGCAAGCTACAGTCTAATGAAAGAGAAGAGACAGGCTACAATAAACAAGAAAGCTCTAGGTCAGGTGTCAGCAAATGTTTTCTGTAAAGGGCTTGACATTGAATTTTAATTTTAGGTTTTCTGGCCCATATGGTCTCTTCTGCAGCTACTCAACACTGCCATTATAGCATGAAAGCAACCGTAAACAATATGTAAACAGATGAGCATGGCTGTGTTCAATTAAAACTTCATTTACAAAAACAGACAGCAGGCTGGATTTGACCTGGAGAAGTTGGCCATCTCCTGCTCCAAGGAGAAGGCGATTTTGCTGACATCAACCCTTCAATTGACAGTCAACATGGTGATGATATGTAAGCATCCCTTTCTTGCTCACCACAAGATGTCTGTTCTTCCCAAAGTGATGAAGTCATTTTTCCAGATAAATAAGCTATGCTTGGGTTGATTACTTTTTGAGCCACTGTATTCCTAGGCCAGTACTTCCTGAAGACCACACATAAGCCCAATTTTCAAAACCAAAATAGTAAATTAAAATTACAAATCGTTGATGAGAAAATATGGGAGGTCCTTGCAAGGAAATAGAATAAGTCCAGATGAGAGAGAGAGAGACAGAGAGAGAGAGAATATGAATGAGGAACAGCTTGCTGGCAAAAGGATTATGCACAGGCGCAGATGCAGCAGGAGGTTTCCATAGGAGGACAGGATGAATCCTTGGAATTGAAATTTTAATTTAATTTGAAAAACAAATCCCTGTAAGCAAGGGGCAAATACAATGTAGTAAGATTTGAGGTGGGAAGGAGTCCAAGTCTGGAGGCCCAAAGAGATCTAGATCTATAGTGTACCCATAGCGTGCAAGAAGTCTGTATTCCAACCAAGGTCATGACTAACTATTGAGGGAGATCAAATGGCCCTGGTGAGTTACAGATGTGAAAGCTTAAAGAATGAGAAAGTCTGGAGGTTAATAAACCCTGACCAGGCCGCCTAGGCTGCCAGGAGCGGGACAGACCAGACCGGATGATATAATCCCAACTTGGGAAATTTGCTTAGAGAACAGAAACTGTCTGAACACCATTGTCTTGAGACAGGCATTTCACCTTAGCAGCAGAGGGAGCTGATGTCATACTTCTAAATTGGGCACCCCACACCCTATAGCAGACATCTAGCTAACCCAGTATTTGTTTATCTGACAATCCCAGATATGATTTTCCCATCAGTAACACTCAGAGGTTTTGCTTTCCTTATATAGGGCATATAATTCTGGGGTTTTTTTTTTTTGTCTTTAAAAGACCTATCCTTTTCTTTTTCCCAAACCTCATCCCCTGGAGTCTAGGGTATCCTGGATATTTACTTATGTCCACTTGGATTCAGTCTTTGGTGTTTCAGTATTTTTCTTTTCTCTTTAATGAGTTTAAGTCCAGTTTCTACTTGGTCACTTATTTCCTCACTTGTTTTACTTTTACTTATCCTGGATATTTACTTATGTCCACTTGGATTCAGTCTTTGGTGTTTAAATATTTTTCTTTTCTCTTTAATGAGTTTAAGTCCAGTTTCTACTTGGTCACTTATTTCCTCACTTGTTTTACTTTTAGTTAATTGGGCAACTTCATGTCCTGCTCCTAGTTAATATCCACTCGCTTATAATGAGCCACTTTCCTTTCCAACCGGTTTAACTAGGGCCAACAAATACTGGGCATTTACAATATCCCAGACAGTCTTAGGCTTTGGAGATACAGTAATGAAGAAGACACTCAGTGAGTTCACTGACAAATGGGATACCTTTTGTTGGTAGGGGAAAAGACTTACCTATAATTTATTAGATATTGTTAATGATGAGTACACCATTGTAATAGTATGAGTTTCTCTGAAAGCACTGATAGTATTTCACATTTGCTTAAGCAAGATTACAAATTCAAAAGTCTCCAGGGTCAAGCAACCTATGTAAATTAATTCTGGCAAGTATTAATCCTGATAGGGATTGTCTTTCATCTGAAAGCATTTAAATTTAAAGCATGGTTCTACCAAAACCAAACATGTCTTTGGGCTATGTGATTAAGATCATTGTTTTAGTGCTTCAGTTTTTATGAAGTGGACTCATACGCTTTTACTTCACCAACTGTAAAGCAGGCTGTCCAGGCATTAGTGTACTTATTTACCAACAAGTAAACAGGTTATAATACCCCTTCTGTCCACCTGGGTGAAGTTGTAATTATTATTCTAGTAAAATAATCTAAGATGTGTATCAGTATAGCAGCTGGTCTCTGGGGAAAGCTCCCTACAGGTTTTGACCTTTTAGGGTATTGTGGGTGCAATAATGTATGATGCTGAATATACCTCACTTTTCTACAGCCAGAATTCTGAGCCCTGATCTCCTTAATTATACTGTGCTTATATATAGGGTAGTGGATAGCACTACCCATCCTTAAGGAACTATGTAGCATACAGAATGTGGCTCAGTGACTGATACTTTTCCTTGAATGGTTGATATAAGATATAACAATTCTTATCTACTACTCTGTAAGAATAAGCCAGGAGATAATAAATTGTGGTATTTGGTCTGTTCCTGGACTCAGGTATAAAGCCCATGTGTGAAGGATACTGTGCTGGATGCCTCTTCATGTGGTTGGAAAGAGGGAGGGCATATAGGCTGGAATGTGTTCAGTCACCCTTTCTGAATGTTGATTTTCAAGCTCACAGCAGTAGCTAGACTCCAAAGGCAAGGAAACATGTAATATGTGAAAAACTAAAAGGCTCTGCTATTTCTACAGGGAAATTGCTAGTCTAGCACATTTTTGTAAGTTCTTCAGAGAAAAGTTTTAATTTATCTCTGTAAATTTCCAGATGGAAGCTCGATGTTTTTGCTGCAGTAGGTGTTCAATAAACATGAGTTGGAAATGGATTTCCTTTCTGCATATTTTGAGAGAGAGATATCTCCTGGCTGGAGATATCTGAGGTTCTACTTCCTAATGACAGTAATGCCAGGGAAAATGTGGATGATTAGGATTGGCTAGAGACAATGTCAGGCCCAACGTACCTCCACCCAGAAAAGGATTTCATGACCAAAGGACCCCATGTGCTGACATCAACAGCTTGAGCTCCCTAAGAAACACACCAATCCTACTTTCAGGAATTGACAAACAGTGATGTGAAGAGAATTCTAATTCAAGAATAATGACATAATTAGGTATTAGGGAAGTATCATGTGTTGGGATCCTCAGGGAGTGGAATCTGTGTGTAGCTTGCAGAATTCTTCCTAAAATTAATCCTTGAGATAAGTACCTTTGGAAGAGGAGGGAAGTATTATCAGAAAGAGGAATAAGTGGGGTTCTGATGCAGGCCTTATGTCAACCTTGGATTATCCCAGTGGAACTCTAGAACTAGAACAGACCTTCCAAGTTATCCCCAGTTGGGACAGGATGCCCAGGCTTTTTTACTTCTATGTCAATTACTAGGCATTAACTTCCTTACTTCTATGTCAATCAATTACTAGGAATTAACTCCCTTAGGAAGGGGCATGACCTTAAGTGAAGCCCCTCTGGGTAGCTGAGGCAATCCCTGTAAATACTGAAAGCCAAAAGCTGACTGCAAACCACACTCCTGGCACCTGAGGCAATAAGTCCTTCATTAAAAAGGGATCTGGGCAGTGACTTGCAGCATATGCTCCAGTGAAGGACTTGTCCTACGTGGGTCCACTTCTTCAAATATATTCTGAAAGCAACCCTTCCAGGATTCTAGTGGATTATGGCTCATGGAGGATTTAGCAGAGGTCAGTGAAATGAATTATAGCCCTGAGACTCCAGCTAGTCTCAACTGATACCATCATCTCCCTTCCCCACTATCCGTTCTAGAGTCCTCTCATCCTCAGTTATCATCTCTGCTGGATTCAGGGTTATATCAGATAGGATGAGGTTTCTATGCCTTCCTATCCATTGTAAAAATTGGGCATGGAAGTACCAAGTAATATCCCAGTGGGTCACCTAAATTTCAAACAGAAACTCTGCCTTTTCTTGATAATCAGGGTTAATTTCCACTGCCAGGATGGTGACTCACCTTCTTACCTGCCACAAGTTCCCTTAAGTGCCCAAATGGCAGTCATAATTTATAATTGAAAAGAATTTTTTATTTGTTCCCAGGTTGACATATTCTACCTCTCAAAATCAGAACCTCAACCCTGCAGAGATGATAGTTGCACAGACAGAGAGCACTGATCCCTCACCTGGAAAGTCTTTGGAGTGATGCCAAGCTTTAGCCACTTCTGCTCACAACCCTTGGTTCTTAAACCCGTCTATACTTCCTGTTGGGAACACAGTACCTGATTAAGTTCTTTGAATTATTTGTTAAGTATCATCTTTAAGTTTACATGTCAGCTTATCCCTTTAACAGGATGTTTCCATGTTCCATCAGGCCAGTGGGTAATGCAGTAAGACAGGAAGAGTGGATCTCATGGGCATAGGCCTACACCTACTCTTCCTCTCTACAAAACAGAATCCATGATCTAAAATGATAATATGTGGTCTCCTATGTCTGTGGACCAAACATTTTGTAAGCCTTTGGTTAGTGGTGCTGGCTGAGAACTTACAGGCAGTAAAGGCAAACCTGTCCCAGAATTTAGTCTATTCCTATTAGAATGAATTGCTGGCTCCTCTAAAATAGAAGAAGTCCAATATATTCAACTTACCACCAAGTAACCCATGACCCTGTTCAGGAAATGGTAATATACACAGAGCTCAGTGTTGAATTCTATTGATAGCAGGTTGGATATTTGGCAATGGCTGTAACTAGGGCATCTTGGTAAGTGGGATCCCACGCTGCTGGGCCCTCCATTTCCTCTATCCCTAACACAATGACCACTGCACTCATGGACACTTCTGTCTAAAGTGTCTCCTTGCTTAACTTCTAAAATAAAAGGATCTCCTAGTTTTATTTCTTCCTCTTCACTCCTTCTCAGTAACTTACCCTGATTCACTTTTCCCTACTAAATTGTAAGCAATGTTGACATCCCAAAGTTTTGTTCTCTATTTTGTTTTCTTCTCTAATCACATATTCTCCATGAGTTAAACCACCCATTGACAAGTCTTCAATCAATTCTACATGAATGAGCCTCTGCTTTAAGGTCACCATGATCCTGAGCTTCAGGCTCATATATGTATCTTAGCAAAAGAACTGTTGAGACATTATGGAAGGTGGATTCGCTCAAGCTTAATTCCTTTATCCAATGAATATTCATTGAGTTTCTATTATCCAGCTGAATTATAGGAGGAGAGAATAGAATCAGGTAGACCAGAATACAGGCAGGTGGTGGTTGAAGATATGAGAATGGATGAGATCATGCAGATTCTGTGTGCAAGGGCAAGACAAGGCAAGCAAGAATCAAACCCTAGGATACATCAACAATTACTAGACAGGCAGAGCATGCCCTATTGAACCTTATAAATTGAAGAAGGCTTAAAATAAGGAGGTCTAAGATAAACGTATTTTCTGTTCAATGAATTTGCCTTACTTTTCCTTTTTATCTTTTTGGTCAAGTATCTTAGTCTCTCAAGTCGAAAACCTGAAAGTCATCAATGCCTCAGTATTTTCATCTTAATCCTCTGCATCTAGTTGGTGGTAAAGTTCTATTAATTCCACCTGCAATGCCTCTTTATTTCCAGTATCCCTATTTTTGTTTAGTCTTGTGTTAGTGTCCACCCAGAAGTGACATTAGCCTCCTTACTACCTGGATCTAGCTCAAAGGACTAAAGGAAATTTGGTATAAGCAGCCCAAGAGAAGCACAATTGATGTGAAAGTCCTAGAACTGTGTCAAAATGAGGTTTGTAACTAATTATTACTGTGAGATTTCCTTCCAAATGAGGTATCTCAATCAGAATAGCAGTGGATCCAAAGGTCATGAGTTAGGAAGAAAGTCAGTTGGTGTGACAGGTGAGAAAAGCTGGGCTGGAAACCAGAGACACATGCATGTCACTTATAGACCGAAATGTTCCTCTCTTGTGTTTTGATTACCTGTAGGAGTGAGAACCAGATTTTAAAGTAACTGAGCTAGATATCATAGATCTTGAAGCCTCTAGTCAGTCTGATACATAAGATGTTATCAAGTATCATTTCTCTTGTTACTCTAACAATAGTCTTTCTGAAACACACATTCTGTTGTGTTTAAGCCAGTCTCTGGCTTGAAATACTTTAGTAGTCACCACAGCCTTTAGCAGTTTAATAGTTTGTAACCTGAAGACTTTGGTAGAGGGTGGAAATGTGGAGGGAATCTACAAATTATTAAATTTCTTGTGGTATGATATATGTGCACGTAATGAAGCCAAGAATCACTAGTCAGGTCATCTGGCCTTCATTTATCTTTCTCCTCTCCTCTTTTTGAGTTAACCTCTAATCCTCAATCCCCTTTTTAGCCAAATTAAACTACTTGCTGCTCTCAAACATGCATGTCTTTGCTCAGGAGCTTTGCTTTACTGGAACACTCTTACCTGTTTATGCAATTTATAATCATCCATCACAATCCAACTCAAACATCAAATACTCTCTGAAGCTTTCTTTGGACTCTCTCTGGAAGAATTAGATTCTTAAAATTTAGATATATTTCAGTGTATGAATTACATATATGTATTTGTAAATGTCCTTTTGGGCTAAATTTGGGGCTTCTTGATGAGAGAGATTATATTTCCTTCATCTTAATTTCCTCAGCATCTCTATGCCATTATCTCAATATTTGAGGAATGAGAGCAGTATCAACATGTTTGTAGATGGCGATCCTTGAAATTATATTGAGCTATCTATAGGGATAATTTCCCAGCTTCTGGGTAAGAGGTCAATTCAACAGAAATGGAACATAATAGAGGTACCTTTTGCCAAGAGCCTTTGAAATAAAAGATTGTAATTATGAAGAACACCATCGTTCACTTCCAATTTTTTTTACAAGTAATTAACATTTCTATTTGAACCAGAAATGTTAAATTTAAATCAACCCACTAGGCCACAACAGTTTAAATTCTAGCTCCTTCCTTTTTTAAAAAACCACAGCCACAACCATTGTTTTATCTTCAGTAATGTTTCAACTGGTTCTCCCTGGACCTACCAGCAGGTAACACAATTCTTGAACAGTGTTGAGTACTGGCTGTGCTATCATTGGCTCAAACAGAGATGAACAGTGGACATTGTTACATCACATACAAAGAAGTTGCACATGGGGGCAAATGCTTCTAATCTAGTCAACTGAAATCTTGATAATTTCATTTCCTCTTTAAATCTGACTTCTAAATTTATTTTTACATGCACACTAAAATATGGTGTTAATATTTAGAGATCACATCTATTTGTGGCTGATGAATAAAGCTTTCTGGAACAAAAATCTAGCCTAATTTTCACATAGTTCTCACATTTTGCTTAGGGAGACTTTATATCCTAACAAAGAAAGGAAAGAAGAGAAAGGAAAGAGGATAGAGAAGGATTAAGACTATGTTTCCTGGCTTTATAGGAAATTTAAGCATCCTTGGACTTTTCTAATATTATGAAAATCATTTTAAGTATATGATTATGTAAAAAGCTACAGATATGTACCTTTGTAAAGCTTCTATTATTGGTGTGGCAAGAATAAGAAAGACATTTCTGAATCGATAAACAAAACAAAAATCCCACACAACAGGACTATCTGAGAAATCAGTAATTCTGACCATGTGCCTTTATTAGAATTCAGAATGTTTTTATGGGCACCCATAAATCTGGACCAGATGCCTGAAGGCAGCTGCATTCAACTACTTCTATTTAAAAAATAAATGTTTATTATATCCCTCCAACTAGTACTTTAGCTCACACGCATTTGCTTTCTACACGCTTTAATGGATGAAAGTTTCCTGTTTTTCAATTGTGAGGTTGTTAAGAGTTTTACTCTGTGCTTATCAAAATGCTGTCTGCTTAGACAGTGAGCTGCCCTGCTTAAGCCATTTTATAAAATCTACACATGAGTGAAAATGGATTCTAACTATACTACGGGTCTAAAGAAAGAATCTTGTTTCTCCCCCCAAAAGTATTTTTATTCCCTTAAGAAAGAAAATAGGATTTAAAAAATCTGACTAGTGAATACATGGGAGTTTGGTTAGGTTTTTCCTTCTGCCCAACCATCAGTTTTACTGCAGAATTCAGAACCCATTTCTCCTTCCAGATGCTTTTTCTAGGTTTGATTTAAAGATCTTGTGCTTTAAAGGCGACAGAACATCCTCTCCTATGGTGGACATTTGCCACTGTCTTCAGATTCACCATTGTCTGACTATTCTGACTTTATTAACCTTTTCTATGTGATGGCTGCCTCAGCAGCTCTATTTGAGATGCCTCTAAGTGAGACATATTTTGTGTTTCTTTAATTACAGAACTATCTTGACAATGACAATCACTGCCTATACTTACCCCGATTTCCTGGAAATCTGGGGGGAAAAAATTTCAAGGCTGACAAGTTACCCTAATATTTCAAAAATAGTTAATTCCTTAGGTGCAAAAAATGTCTCATATTTTCTTCTCCTATTCTGCTTACTTCATTATCCCCATGCATCCTACTCTCCCCTCCCCAAACCTCTTCATCAGTCCTTTAAGAATAGACACTATACCTTCATATACCTTCTTCTCGCCTCTATGGCCTCTGCTCTGGAGCCCCCAAGACACTGAACTGATCAGTACGTGCACTTGATGTCTGTGTATACATCCCTACAGCTATGCCATAGCTCACTCACTGCATTTTCCACCAAAAGGAAGGAGTGAGAGAAGCATAATAAAAATTTACCAAGCTACCAGTCTCCTAGTAAAAAGATTTCAAGCCCACTTGTCTTATTAAAATTCTTGTGAAAAACAATGAATAGACTATCAAAATATCTTGAAACATATTAAAGAGGAAAATAGACACAAATTTGTAAAGGTAATGAGACTTTTTTCTGCATTTTTTTTATTAATGACAGAAATATGTGTTTTCTTATACAGAATGAAATTTGGGGGCAAGAGAAAATTACTTAAGAAAGATTCCCAAAGCCTTTGCATTATCACTTGTCTAACATCTCTAATTTACATTTGTGCTCTGACATAGGAACTATGACATTTCTGGATACTAGAAATCTTTGTAATGACACAAAGCAAATTTAATCATCTAACTTTCTTGTACATGTTTTTCTTTAAATATTTACGCTACTCCCCTTGAACTCCTATTTTTCAGGAAAAAAAAGGAGAGAGAGAGTTTGTAATGATGGCATATCATCCAATGAGTGCACTGAGATTTCAATGAATGCATCAGTGTTACTCTTCTATAAGGCTAACTAGGAATAGTGGTAGTACATATTTATTAGTCATTATTACCATTTACATTACATCAACTATCTTAGGACAGTCAACAAAAACAGAGTCCAAATTCTACATTTGTCACTACATCAATTGCTAAGAATTCAATCAGACTATGTAGTCTCTGAGAAATCACAGATCACTGAGTATTAGGTGTAGAAATACCAACTCTAGTTCAGCACTCATACACTTTGGCTGTTCATCAGAATCATCTAAGATCATCTTACAAATTATAAGTGCCTACCTGAGCCACGCTCCTGTACATTTTGATTCAGAAAATCTAGTAGGAAGCTCAAGCATTTGTACTTTTTAAAGCTCCACAGGGGATACTGATATGAATTACCAATCTGACCTACTTCTCTAATTTCCATGAGGAGAAAGCTTAAAGCTATAAAGCTTTTGAGATTTTCCAAGAGTCATACACCTAGTGTGACATTGTTAGGCTTAAATCCAGATTTCCCCACTTCTCATTCCATGCTCCTTTATATTGGCCAGGATTCTTTTAGTTGTGAAGGGAAAAAATTCAATTTAAACTACTTTAAGCCAAAAATGAAATGCATTGCCTCATGTAATAGAATAGTTCATGGGTAACACTTGGGACCAGGGATATTATGTCTCTCTCTTTTTCTCTCTCTCTGAGTCTTTCCAATATGTCCATTGGTATCTTTAAACTGATATTCTACCAATTTAGCAACTCCAGTGGAAAGAAAAGTTTGTTTCTAATACCGATGCACAAGCACGCATGCATGCACACATACACCAGGGAGGACACTGATTGGATTGGCTTGTGGCATACAAATCTTCCTCAGCCAATCACTATGGTCAGGACATGGAGCTCTTTAATGATAAGGCTGGGGGTTGGGTAATTGCTATCCAAGAAGCATGAGTAGTTCTGTTGCCGGAAATATGGCTGAAGAAGGAATTACCTGTAAAAAAGACAACAAATGTCTAATTCATCTATCTAACCCACTCTGCAATTTAATTCATAGCAATCAAAAGTTTTTAACCATAATCTATAGTATTAATATATTTATTCTATGACTCTCAACTTTTTTGAGACACAAGTTTCACAGAACAATTCTATTGTATAATGCATTCTGATATTTCCCATTCTACTTCATTTTGTAAAAAAAAATCAGTCCTGACTCACCAAGGTATTTTCAAGAGCACAACTGGTTATGAACAGTGTGAAAACTAGTTTAATATTCAATCTGACAAATATTCAATGAGTAGGTGTCTATGAGCAATTAAGTTTCTATTAGGTATTATGCAGAATTTAAATTATGTATATGGCAGTCTCTGATCTCTAAATGTATAAATAATCAAGAAGAGACTGGGTAAGATAGTGTGGTGTAGGGAAAAAAAAGAGGCTAATCAGAGAGAAAAATAGCACAGAATCTCTCAGGAAGAGGGCCAAGTGGCTGAGATATACTGAATCTAGTCAGAAATGATCCTGGATGAGAACCAGGAAACTAAGATAGATGATATTCCAAAGTCAAGGAATAAAACACAGACCAAGGGTGAACAGAAGGTATTCTCAGGAGGCAGCCAAGAAAAAGTGAGAAAACAGTCAAAACTAAAAGTGAAGACAATTATCAAGATGCTGGAAGTAATGTCAGATGAAAGCCCAGCAGCATGTGAAAATAGGTCAAGGGCCCCTTCTACAGCTTATGCTGGAAACCTGCCAACGGGCCTCTGGGGAGGCATTGGGATAGAAGTATGACTACTACATTTGTATCTTGGATAGGAAATTGGTACCCTTACTTAAATCATATTCCTGTCTGTAAAGCAAATAAAGCTACAGCAATTACACTACTTCCTCAGCCTGCTTCATAAGAATGTGCACCGTGGAAAAAGCATTAATTACTGTAACACATATGCTTAACAGATAGATTTCTAGGTGGCAAATTGTGATGAAAGATTCTAAGTCAGTCAACTCTTGGGGTAAGTTCCTTAAAGCTCGTAGTAATGGTATTATATAATAAATATGCCAAGTATGTTTTATACATGCCATGGTTGATGGCTTTAAATTATACTTGTTTACTCATTTAGACTTCCCCTGTCCCTGAAGCATCTGAACGTGCTTGTATTAATACTTTCTTATAAAATAATGTCTTCACATAATGGATGCTTTCTCAAACTGTGAAAAAAACAAAAACAAAAACAAACCCAGATGTCTTTTCACACTGTGAAATAGCTGCAAGGAGGCCCACATATGTCAGTACCTGTCCTCTTGATTTTCTTGGATTCTTGTCTGCAACTTTTACCTCTTGGAGCATTTCCTCTTTGAGTATTAGCTCTGCTCTTCTAATATA